>WOVY01014539.1:157500-265000 GCA_013436015.1 Rhipicephalus annulatus | reverse complement strand
ATGCTGAAATTCAATAGTAACTGACAGGTTTCGCGACAATCTGGGTGCGGAAGCCTGTTTCTTCGACATTCAAAAGAAAACCTAGAGCAACATAATGCTTCTTCTGGAGGTCAATAAATTGGCAGAAAGCTTCGAAGAAAGTAAGAGAGAGCTGGCTAACTCATGTGAGATAACAGAAGATTGGAGGACAAGATCACTCCATGATGCAAGCAGCTTTTCATTAAAGGCGAACAAAACCGACAAGAAGAGCAGAGGTTGCTTTGTCTGCAACTCGGTGGAGCATTCTGCCCGACACTATCCGACAGCGCAGAGACCTAAAGCAAATTTGGTTCGGAAGGAAAATGCGGGCAGTGATAGTACAGTCTATACGAAGATAATTTCTCATAAAAACGTGCTGAAACCACTTACGTTTAACTCCATTGACACCATTGTCCTCGCGTACCGCAAGTCACTGTTTCAAGGTAGCATCGGCTCCTGTGCCTAGATCAGCGTCATTAAAAAGGCAATATGCCGGAATATTGACCGACGACAACCAGCCTGCAATTGACGAAGGCATTTGGCGAGCAGGCTGTCGCTGAGTTAGCCTAAGTCTCCCTCAGTTTTTTGGGAAAGCCACATAGATCGATCGTGAGGAAGGTAACATAAAGATACTGTGCACTGTCACGCAAAAACTTGCGAGTGGTTTAGACGCACTCTTAAGCGCAGATACGCACGACCAGATACTCAAAGTAGCAGCTGTTGTTCGTGAACACCCTTTCGTAAAAAACGTGGTGCCCAAGGCTAAGGAGCATGACGGACCCATACCAGTTACAACTGAAGTTGAGGTTGTGTGTGTCAACAACGAGGTTCAGCAAACAGATCGGCTGGAGTGCGATGCAGATGTCGGCGAACGTGGTCGTTTCAGGCGGAGACAGGTTGCTGATTCTCACCTCAAATAAGCGTTAAAGCAGGCAAGGGCGCGCACGCAAGTAGTGATTGGGAACGAAGGGTTGGTGTACTATTATGATAACGTGGCTTATGGCCCTGCGATCAACCGCGGCTGACCCAGCCTAAAGCTAGGACAGCAGAGGGCACAGTACCAAAGTGGCTAAATAATTCTGGAGTTTAGCAATTAGACAAATAAAAGTCGAGGCTTAGGGATGTTAATAAGGCAGCAGGAGAACTATGAGCTGCAAAGTAAGCGAAATATGCAGTGCAGCAAGATTTAAGAGGTAAACACAAGAAGTTTCAATAGAGAGATAAGGTTCTTATGCAGGAGCCTATAGCAACGCAGAAAAATAGCTCCAAAAGGAACAGGAGTGGCTACTGTTGTGTGCCGCGAAATTTCATACACATAGCTAATTGTGTTAGGTGATGACAGCCACCGAAGTGCTTATGCGAATAAGTTGCATTAGTTTGCAACTAAGGTAAGCTCCGTAAGCGGTAAAATTAAAACCGGCGAGGAGTTCGGAGAATGGTCGGCGTTGCAGATGAGCACGTAAAGCAGCAACGACTTTTATGGTGGAAAGGATCGCTTAATACGGTGGCTACAGATGATTACCCAGTTGAGGCTCACCGCTAATGCCTAAAATGGAATGATTGCACAGCAGCACGTTAAAATACGGGCCCTACTGTAGGCTCGGGTAAACACGCTCCTTGCCCAGAAAGGGTTTTGGCAGTTCTAAACATTTCCAGGCCGTAGAACAAACGCGAACTGCTGGGTTTTCTACGGCTGTGCAATCATTATCACGACTGCGTACTGATAATAGGGTCTCCACCAACTGATATGACAGTGCGCCGGGTTCTACAGCAAATACTGTGGAGCTGTGCCATGACAAAAAAGACGAGGAAATGACGGGGGGCTTGCCTCAGCAAACACTAACACCAGCCGGAACCCGTTATTGCTGTTATTGGGGCATCACTGCGTCTCGAGACGAGGCTTTTTGGCGCAATTGTCACAGTGGCGACTGACCATAATCATCTCAAGTTCCTCACTTTGATGTTTCTTCATAGTGCACGCCTGTTGCTAGGCACTGGCACAGCCGAGGTTAAATGTTACGATCGGGCACACAAAGTCTAAACTTAATGCAAATGCGGACGCGTTGCCATCACCCATTCCTATGCTTGCATAGGAATTGGTCATGGCTTTGTGGGCTTTAAGTAGAAAGAAACACCCACGCTTAGCAATAGCTCTGTGATTCACCTGTGTTGTGCAGCCTCTCCGGGAAGCGATGAGCATACACGTCGGACATTGACGTGTTGCATCACGACACGTTTTTGCAACATATTGATTCTGGAGGTGCTGGGTGAAACGACGTGGCGCCTGCGGCTCGCACAAACAAAAACGAGCTGCAGGTTATTGCTGGCATTCGGCCACTACATCGTCTGGCTTTAGCGTTTTTCTTTCTGGAAGCGCGCCTACGAGAACACATGATGCTGTTGGCCGGAACGTCCCGTCAACGCGCCGTACGTCCCGTCAACGCCCCGTATGTGGTGGGCGGAAACCATTGCGGGAGACTATTCACAGCAATGTCAATGAGAATCTACGCAACGAGTCCAGAGCTTCAATATACGACTTTAAGTGCTCGTCACGGACTACGCTTCTGCTGAGCTAAATGACTCGACGATTACGGCGTTTCACACTTCCATGGCGACTGAAGGCATCCGATCAGCATGCTCGAACCCTGTGAACGTGATTTTTGGTAAAGACCACCGTGGATGAACCTGCGAGTGCTAAATGACCCGATGACCATGTAGTTGCATATCTCGATAGCTGGAGGCATCCGAGCAGCATGCTCGAACCATGTAAACATGCCCTTTTTTCAGGAACCCTGTGAGCGAACCTGCAAATGCTGATTGACCCGATGACTACGGTGTTGCAGATCTCTATGGTGGCTGGAGGCATCCCATCAGCGTGCTCGAACCACGTGAACGTGACCTTCGCTCGAGAACACCGTGGACGAACTTGTGAAGACTCCTGTGAAGACGCATGGGGAGGGTTTTGAGACAAGAATTCCGGAACACGTCGAGTGCGCATCGTGAATAAACGTATACCCAGTCTGAGTCTCACCTCAGCAGCGACATATGCGAGAGCCTGCTTTCTCAATTCACACCGGAGGGAAGGGCACACATGAACCCCGCTTCGGCATAAAACACTTTCATGTTTAAAATAATAAGCAGTACTAACTCCTTCTTTGCAGTATCAGCCTCAAAGTTTTTGCATTTTATTTGCGATTCACAAAAATAGGTGAGATTTCTCGGCTGCAATATATAATACATAGTTTGCAGCTTTCGCCGTTTCACTTTAAAACCAAGAGCTATTGAATAATAGCGGTAACAATGGTAGCACAGTGATGGGAATAGCCATGTGTTCAAACATGGGCCAATGGGCTTCGATGAAGCCTGGAATTGTCCATCACGGTGGTGAACGGTTATGCGACTGCGACAACGAAATCATGCCCACCATTTTTCTTGAGCATTGGCTCGAAGCAGTTGGGATTCTTAAAGACTTCTTCATCCGTGCTTTTAGGTCAAGCTGCGAACGTAAAACACGAGTATGGGTAAAGCAAATTGGATAAAGTAAAATTGGCCTAGCGTATCATGCCTAACATTGAAAGGGTGGTGACGTGTATACATTTAAGCGGGGTTGATACAGAACAGCAAACGCAAAGCTATAATGAGAGTGGCACAACCAGCGGAGGGTGAAGGGAGGGAAGATGACGAATGAGCAGAGAAACGGAATAAGCTGCACCGGTAAAAGGCGTCCACTTTTGATTAAAGCGTCAGAAGGAGTTGACAAAACAGGCAGAAAAGTACGCTGATACCACCATATTTCTTGTTCTATGCGTCTTCGCGACGTCAAGTTGACGCTACACCTTTTGGCTCTTTATTGTACTACCTTTGTTTATAAAAGTGAGTGGAAAGCACAATTCTATCATGTCCATGGCTTACTTAGTCACCCCAAAATCTGCAGCGGGGCAAACGTCTTTGTGATCGATGACATTGCACAGCTAACTTTAGTCGCGAAATAAATAATGAAGGATCGAAGTGGCTGTAAATGTGGGCATCCAGGCTGTGTTAACTCGGCAGGGAAGCGATTCTGCGGAAAGCTATTAGATCACACAAGGTGAAGTCAGTGCTATCTCTACTGCTATACACACCGCATTAATCAATGCAGTCCATGACTCGTCTCGTCAAAAAATTAAATATACTTTTGAGCATAGCTTAAGTGTGCGAAAAATAAAGAACAAAAGGAACACCCCAAGACACAGCACACACAAACAAATTTAAGTTTGTTGTAACAAAAAGATATTCATAAGTAGTTACGTGAACACATTAAAAAGAAATGAAGAGATGAGCTGACAAAATGTATTAACACTTTTCACAGTTTCAACCTTCTAATACAAGATATATGTAAATTTCTTTCCATAAACAGCTCTGAAGTTGTATCAAAATTCGCACTATAACAGAAAAAAGTAGTCATTGAGGCTTTCTGTTGACGCACATGGGAAACCGCAATCGAAAATTCTATCATGAAGCCCAACTTTTCCAAGCCAGAAGAAAGAAAAAGCCGGAGAATGTGGTGCTTATATACGCTCACTCGCCTAGCGTGATAGGCTCGCCGCGACCCTTTGCAAACTCTGGCAGTAGATGGAGGACAATGCCCCCCTGGAGTGTCTGATGTTCCCCGTTGGCTGCTTAATCTGCCAGGATTCGAGCAGGAGTCATTGGTGGGTGTTTTCCTTCTTTTTTCAGAATCACTGCGTCGTCCCCGTGGATGTGGTGGTCGAACCACTCGCAGTGTTGTGCTACTGCACTCTGATGGCAGCCATATTGACGGAGGTCGTTCTTGTGCGGCCGCATCCTTTCATAGAAGTTCTTTTTTCCCCAATATTAGAAGTGGGGCAGTCGGCGCACTTGATCTGATATAACACGCCCTGCAGCTTTTCCGCAGGCGCATGATATTTGGGTCGAGTGATGAAGCTGCCGATAGTGATGGATGGCGATTAATAAAGCTGCCAATATTGATGGATGGCACCAGTGACGTATGGGATTGACACATGCTGTCGTTGCGGCGACGCAGGTGCCACACTTTTACCCTGGCAGTGACCATTCTACGGGACATTGTCTTCCCTCTAGTGCCAGAGTTCGTGGTGGGTCGCGGCGAGCCTCTCATGCAAGACGAGCAACGGTACATAAGTGCCACACATCTCTGGCTTTCTCTTCTCTGAGGAAGAAGCCGGCCGGATTTCAAAACACCGCGTTTCATAATACAAATTTTGGTTGGAGTTTACTAAAAGCCTTATTTCACATTCCAATCAGGCAGACTTCTGTAAATTGTGCATCTTGGCGTTTTTCAGTTAGATGAGCTGCTCAAGACAAGAATTTTTTAATGCACGGCGTACAGAATGTCAGGGTTCTTATTTTATTATGAAGGTCAATGAGAAAAATCACATGACATATAAACAACTTCAGGGCAAGACTTATACGGTGATCAACGTGTTTTCTTTGTGAAAAGATTGTACTTTCATAGATAAATACTCAAAACAAATGAGAGACAATGTGACACCATCTCTGTTTTTGTTGATAAAGTTTCATATTGCGAGGCAATGCGCAGCTGGTAAAGTTTCAATCAAATAAACGTGAAACCTTGCGGAAGCTCATTTCTACTATAGATTTAATGAGATGAATGTAACTGATGAGGCCAAGTAAAACGTAGAAGGGAATACGTGTTGTCTTCAGCAAAGTGCAGTAATCACGCTTTAGTTTAAATATATCATCGGAAAAAAATTGGCAGATCCCATGTGCAGTGGGAATCGATAATATGCAAAGCACGAATGAGGTAGGATGATATGTCTCTTTAAAATCAGCCCAACGTTACGAAGCGGACGTAAGTTATGGTGTACATAGTGTTCATGTCATTATTATCATCTTTGGACGTGTCATTTACCTTTGTGAGCTGGTCGCGTCACTTGATACAAAAGCTGGTACATGAGCAGCTAGCGAAACAGCCACGAGCACGCTAGGAGCATACAGAATAGTCATGTTTTACTCGACATGCATGCCATGATTATCATGTTTGGACGTGTGAACTACCTTCGTTGTCTATTCACATCACATGATACCAAACTTGGTACATGTGGATCTAGCGAAACGTGCGCCAGCACGCTTTGAGCGTACCACGTATATAGTCATATTGTACATGGCATGCATGTCACCAATCATTATTACGTTCGCACATGTCATTTACCTTCGTTGCCTTTTCACATCTCGTTGTACCAAATTTGGCATATATGAAGCTAAAGAAACGGCCGTGAGTACGCTAAGAGCGCACAATATAGTCATGTTTTAAATAACGCGCATATCACCGTCACCATGATTAAACGTGTCATTTCCCATCGTCGTCCATTCACTTCCTTTAATACCAAACTTGGTATATGTGAAGCGAAACGGCCACGAGCATGCCATAAGTGCACCATGTAGTCATATTTTGCATAACATGCGTATCATGATTATTATTTTTGAACATGTCATTACCCTTGTCGTGCATTGATGTCACGTAATACCAAGTTTGGTATATGTCAAGTTAGCGAAACGCCGCGAGCGCATCACAAGCGCGGTATGTTCTCATGCTTCTGTATGACACGCATGCCATGATTATCACGTTTGCACAAGTCACATACCTCACATACATCACGTAGCACCAAAATTGACATATGTGAAGCCAGAGAAACGACTGCGAGCGCACTCTGGGCGCAACAGGTAGTCATGTTTTACATGATAAGCATGCCATAATTATTATGTTTAGACGTGTCATTTACTTCCGTAGTCCGTTCGCCTGAAAACTAGCGAAACTTCCTCGAGCGCATCATGAACGTGACAAGTCATCATGTTCTGACATGATACGCACATCATGATAATTATGTTTGAAAAGTCATATACCTGCGTCATTTATTCGTGTCCGTAATACCAAATTTGGTATATGTGAAGCTAGCGCAACGACCACGAGCGTACTATGATAGTGGCTTGTCAAGAACTACACGACATGCCTGTCACAATTTTCACGTTAGGGTCTATCACTAATGTTCACTATGCAGCCATGTCCTACCATACCTGCTGTACAATTTGTCATATAAACAAAACCACCACAAGAGCAAAAATACCATGAAATTCCAATCATGACATATGACATACCTGTGATGATCTTCATGTTATGACTACTCACTTAAGCTCGTCATACCTTCAAGTTATTAAATTTGAAGCATTTCTTAGCGAACTTCAGCGACTACGAGCATATCTATCTATCTATCTATCTATCCATCTATCTATCTGTCTATCAATCTTTCTATCATTGTATCTATCTATCTATCTATCGACCTATCTTTCTCTCTATGTAGCCGCCTACGACCTTTAGCCCTTGTGGCCGTTGAGATAATGGTATCGACACCAAATTCGGTATGGCATACCATGACTGTATGACAATAGCAATTAACTGGTCATTTCATAAGAACCATGATATTGCCACGTGCCATTTCCCAAGTTTTTGTTACCGTCCCAAAACACCAAACGATTCTCAGCGCAAACCGCGCCTGCAGTTTTCGAGAAGGTTCCAGACTGTAGTAGATCATTTCGATAAGATCACACCCACTGTTCGAACGGTACCGATTGTTCTGGAACCTACGCCACCGCCAGCGATAACGCTAGAACATTCGACGGCAAGAGTATAAATGCCGACGCGCTTCGCCGCTTGTCAGTTGTTGATCGAAGGCCGACGCTCCGTTCGCCGGTCTAGCTGTCTCTTCTCGAGTCCTCAAGCGAGACCCGGGGTCACGTCACGCGGACGTCGACCCCAGGGTTTCAAGTCGGCAAAAGAAGTCTACGCGGCACCGGCGTCTTGTACGCGCGACCGCCGCCCCTGGGTCTCGGGCCTTGCTGCCTGGAGCCCGCCTACCCCATGCCAGGAGGAGGTGCAAGGTCCTCGGTTCACGCCCGCCATCCCGGAGTCCCCCTGCGGTCTACCTGGTACCACCAGTTCCTGCGCGGCACTCGCCTCGGCTGAGCCGCTTCCTACCAGAGTGCAGCTCGACTGCACGTTGCAAGTCACCCACGAGCCACGCCCAACCGGCGGCTTGCGGGGTCCACCCACCAGAATGGCCACGCCATATGAACTCCCGGTGAGGGAGAATTGTTTCATGTTTTCCGCGCCCGAGGGCGATATCTCCGTCGATGAGTTAATTGACGCAATTGAAGAGACAGCTGGTGACGACAGCGTATTAGTACTGCAACATATGGGGGGCGCAAAATTTCTTGTATGCACCCGCAATGCTGGCCAGGCGACGAAGATAATGGTGGCGGAGGATTTGAAGTGAACGGGGCGAGGGTGCCAGTAGAGGCAGTCGGCCCGCCGGCTACATATGTGAACGTTTACCGTTACCCCGCTTTTCTATCAGACGAGGCCCTTAGCAACGCCTTAGCCCAGTTTGGTAAAGTGAAGGGCATTTCCTTCGCCACCCTAGCCACTCGCCAGACCAAGTTAAACGGCGAACGTGTGGTTAAAATTGAGATGTGCCGCCCAGTCCCCAACTTCATCACTATTGCGGAGCACAAAGTCATGTGCGAATACAGAGGCATGCGCTGGGTGTGCGCGCGTTGTGGTGAAGTCGGGCATATGGCGACTGCGTGCACCACGGCGTACTGTAAGCGGTGCGGCACCTTCGGCCACGATACTGAGGGCTGCTCGGCAGACTGTAAACATTGCGGGGGTCACCACGGAACACGCGAGTGCTTTCGTAAGCGCTCATACGCTTCGGCCGCCCGCGGCTTCCCCTCGCTATCTGAATCCGCTTCGTCGCACTCTCAGTAAAGCGGCCCCGCCTCTGCCCGAGCAACTAACTCGCTGCGTATGCAGGTCCTTACGTCCAGGTCCGCATCCCGCACAACCGAGAGGGGATCCCCTTCCGGGGACCGTGGCTTAAACTCCGATCTGACTTCAGGCAGTGGCATTGGCGATCCGTCCGCCAGTGAGGGGGAGAGGCCCGGGAGTTTTGATGAGACTACCACCAGGTCGACTGAAACAGAGTCTAGCGATATCGAGACGGGTTCGGCGCAATCGTCCCCCCCCTAAGCCGCCTCCACCCTCGGCGACCCGGGATGACTGCGGGAATTCGCTGACCACGGCTGAAGCAACCCCCGAGTTCAACAAGCAGGGAGAGGCCCTCCTTGCTTTATCAAACACACCCGTCAACGTCCGGGCCCCAGTGACCAGCCCCGCCTTGGAGGCCGGCGCCCAAGACCCAGCCGGCGACGACGCCCCCATAAAAAGTAAAGAGTATTACTTTCTACCCGGCGACAGCGAATGCGACCATGCTGCCCCGACTTCTTCCCCCGCCTCCCATTCGGCACGCCCAAGCCGGAAATCGGACGCGAAAACTGGACAGATGGCCACTGGGCTAGAGCAGAGAGCTCGCTCGCGCTCACGAATACGCCCTGATGACGATAAGCGGTATCTGGGTGAGAGGGCAGCCAGCAAGGAGGCCCGGCAGCGTAAACCCGGGCCAGCAGGCCAAAGCAGTGATAGCGACGCTCCACCGCACGCGAAGGCTCAGAAGCTCGAGAAAGACGGTGTAGGCAAAGGGGAACCACCCCCAAGCCCCGAGACGCAAGTCACTGAAGCACTGAAGCGGCGCGCCTGCCCTGTCGGCTTCACGGCCCTTTTCCCTTCCTCTCGTTCGCTCTGGCCGCACTATGTCCCACTTGCCTTCCCTTCTCCTTCTTGTGCAGCGCCCTCCTCGCCCCTTTCTGTCGGCACGCGGCTGTCGGTTATCTTGCTCGGTGCATTCGCTCACCCCTCTTTCCTGCTCCCCTCCGCGCTTGGCATCGTGCCCAATCGGCGGATGACGGCCACGCTGCTTGCTAGCCTCGATACTTCCCGCGTTTTGTTTTCTTCTTTTTAAGGTTTTTGATGGCCTTTTTGAAATTTGCTACGTGGAATATCCGAGAGTTTAGAGATAGGGCGAAACAAGCAGCCATCCTAGGTTTCGCTAGGAACCAGAACATAGACCTCCTCTTTATTCAAGAGGCGATTTTCCGAACGCCGCTAGATGTGGTTAATTTCCGCAGAGATCATCAGACCGACGCCTTTTTCTCTCTGGCGTCCACGAGAGCATGCGGGGTCGGAGTAATATTTGTATCAGGCAGATTTCGATCAAAATCCCATTGTATTTTCGAGGCGAATGGTCGGTACATAATGATTGACATTTTCATCGAAGGCAAAAAGATTCGCATTGTGAACGTCTATGCCCCCGTGACAAGAAAACATACGAATAAGTTCTTTCAAGAGATGCACGAACTCCTCCTAGAGCCCATTCCCCAGTTACTGGTCGGTGATTTTAATTGCGTGGTAGATTCTAACCGGGACATGAGGGGACCAAGCCAAGGAAGATCAACCTACAATGCAAAAGAGTTGGTGAAAACCCTTCGGCACCTAAACCTCTCGGACATATGGGTACACCTCTATAAAGACCGCTTCGTAGCAACCCGTACCTCTAGATCAGCAGGAAGTAGAATAGACCGGATGTACTTTCCGGACCTCCTTCTCCCTTTGGTTGAAGGATGCGAAGTACTCGCGCTCCCGGCCAACATGAAAAAGACGGATCATGCCCCGCTTGTCACGATGGTAAAAAGATTCCCCGGCCCGCACTCTGATAACAATAGCTGGAGAATAGACGCTGAGCTGCTGAGAGATGAGACTTGCGTAGAAAACTTGAAAGCTGCCATCAGCGTATCAGTAGAAAATGCCGGACATATTACCCCCCCCCCCTCTGTGGGATAAACTTAAGGAAGAATGGAAGGCCCTGTTACAAGAAGAAGGCAAAGCCAGAAAAACACGTCATACACAAAAGATGAAAGAACTTCTTCGCCGAATGCAGATCATCAAGGTAGCCGGCACGTTGACCTCATGTACAACAAAGAACCTGACCTCACTCGTGGAGCAATACAATCAACTCCTCAGAGATACCATGAGGCGACCTAAAAGTGAGCATGGACTGTTGGGCACGGCGACCGGAGTTGATGTGAGGGAAGTACGTGGAAATGGCTGTTTGCGAATTACAGAGGCAAAGCGCTTAGACGGTTCTGTAACCGACGACCCAGCAGAAATTGAGAACATCTTCAGGGAGTACGTCAGCATACAGTTCCAAGACATCGAACCAATAGACACCAATCGGGGACCCGACCATGTCAAAGAACTTTGCAAACATCTGCAGCGAATTAAGGAGGAGGAGGAGCCAGCAACCCTTAGCGCTGAAGTCTCCCCTGCAGAGTTTCGCGAAGCCATAAGAAGCATGACCCCCAATTCTGCCCCAGGCGCTGATGGCCTGACTGCAGCCTTCTATGTGAGTTTTCCCGAGTTTCTCGAAGAACCCTTGCTCGCGATGGTAAATGCGATCTTCAGGTCCTTTAAAAAACCCGACTCCTTCGGAGTGGGTAAAATTGTCCTACTACACAAAGAGGGTGCACAACCAAACGAGCCCACGGCGTGGCGTCCAATCACGCTTTTGAACACCGATTACAAGCTGGTAGCCACTATACTGAACAACAGGCTCAAGCTCCTGTTACCGTACATCATTAGCCCGTACCAAACGTGCGCGATTCCAGGAAGGTCGCTTTTTGCGAACCTCACAGTGATCCTTGACTCTTTTGAATACGCGACGACAAGAGGTTTCAATGGTGTTTCATTTCTCTAGACCAAGCTAAAGCTTTGACAGGGTACGACACCATTACCTCTTCGACGTGATGCAGGAGTTTGGCTTACCGGCAAGTTTTATAAAACTGGCAAAAACTTTGTACGAGGACCTAACCTGCACCGTTCAGATAAACGGAGTCGCAACGCCGGCATTCAAGTATAGCAGAGGCATAAGGCAAGGATGCCCATTGGGCCCAACCTTTTTTGTCATGTCGTGCGAGCGGCTGATCACAAGTGTTATTGCGCATGAAGGCATTCGGGGCTTCCCACTGACGGGCCAGGAACAGGTGAAAGTGCTGGCATACGCAGACGACATTTCCCTGTTTGTTCGGGATGAAAGCAGCCTCCAAGCCTTCAGTGCGACGTTCACAAGATACGCGCAGGCATCCAGAGCGGCGATTAATTCGGACAAGAGCAAGGCGATGCTATTTGGAACTTTCCTAGAGAGGCCCTAGGAACATCTAAGTGGTGTCCATCGTTAAAGTACTGGGAATATACTTTTCCAGTGAAGGGGTGGCACCAGCCACGTGGCAGAGAGCCCTCGAGAGGGCAAAGCAGGCAGCTGCCCGCATTGGCCTCCTAAACCTTACGTTACGTGAAACAGCTCTGGCAGCAAGGACCACCGTTTGCGCGTTTGCGTTCTACGCCAGTAGGGTAGCGGTGATCCCTAGGAAAACCGCGAGCCAACTGAACGCCGTGATCACCGATTTGCTATGGGAAGGGAAACCAGCACCAGTCAAGCGACACCTCCTTCAACTACCCGAGGACAAAGGTGGCCTCGGCCTCCCACGCGTACAAATGACCAGCCAGATACTGGCCCTCAAGATTACCCGCATGCTTTATCACGCAGCGAGTTACGTTGGGAAGAATCTAATCAACTACTGGACAAGCACCATCACGCACTATCTGGAAAACCACAAACACACTGGCCCGTGCGCGGAAGCGCCCTCACACTTTTACAGGATGGCGGCAACTACGAAAAAGACCATAGAAAAGAAGCCCCGAACTGCGACATTGACAAGGACCCACCCGCCCTAATTGTCGAAGCGATAACAGAAAACCAGTTGCCCGAAGAAGAAAAGGAGCACATCAAAAGCCTAGGACTGTGCAAACAAAAAATCAATTGGTACCGACCGCGCGAAGTACATGACTTCGAGTGGAAGCGCAAGTGGCAAGTTTTGCCCACGAGACATCGCCTGCACCGTTTCGGCATCACGCCGAATAGCCAGTATCCTAATTGCCGCGCTGAGGAAACGATCTCCCACGCGTTGTTAGAATGCGGGGTGGCCAAGTCGGTATGGCGCCTGGTTGCGAGGTGCTTCAGCATCCACCCTCCCCCGGCCCTCGAAAGGAATAGGGGCTGCTTCGCAAGGCTGGTGATTTCCATCACACTCTTTGTGATTTGGAAACGCCGGTGCCTTGCTGAGGTAAAGAACACCCCAGTGAGAGCGGCCTACACAGCACTAGTCATAATCAGGCAGAAAATAGTGCAGTACTTGGCCAAGCAACTGGAAGCTGGCGGGGAGGAGCAGTTCCTTCGCCGCTGGCACACAAAGTTTTTTCGTCAGAGGTGCGAAACTCCGTACCCCCATAATCCACTACTAACCCCTTCTCCCCAAAACATTGTTTTACAAGTGTATGTATAGCGCCAGTCGAAGTATTGTAGATATGCCTACCCATATTCACGATCTTTTGTAAATATATGTATATGTGATTGTAAATATATATTTGTGGTTTTTTACGAATGTATGCGTAGTTTAGTATATGTATGTATATGTGTATGTATATATATATATGTATATGTATATATGTATTGTTAAGGCGTTTATTAGCCGGCAACGAGCGAGAATACACAATGGCGACAGTCACAGCCAAGCACGGGGCCTCAGCGCGAGCGGCGTCCTTGTTGGGTAGCCCCACTAGAAGGTACTCAACAGTTCGACCCATTTCATAGTTCGGAGGCTTCGCTACAATTACCCCGGGGTCGAAGAGGGAGCCGCCTGGCGACCTAACAGCTTGTTATTATGAGTGGGTCATAATAAGGCTTCAGGCGCTCCACGTTGACGATGTCTCGCCCACGGCGGCGCATGTCCGAAGATTGTTCAACGGGTTCGATCAGATAGTTGACGGGTGAGGTGCGCTCGATGACACGGTAGGGGCCTTCGTATTTGGGACGTAGTTTGGAAGAGAGGCCAGCGGCAGAGGTCGGGATCGAGAGCCATACAAGCGCACCAGGAAGGAACGTGGGCTCAGAAGTGGTGGAGCCATCCCGGATACTCTTCTGCCGCTCTTGTTCTTGCGTCGTAAAAGTCTTGGCAAGCTCGCGACACTCTTGAGCAAGCCTGGCTGTCTCGGAAATCGGTGTACACTCAGATGGATCCGGCGTGTACGGGAGTATCGTGTCCATGGTGTGAGACGGGTGCCGTCCGTATAGCAAGTAGAAAGGTGAAAAACCAGTCGTGCTCTGAGGGGCGGTGTTGTAGGCATAGGTGACGAAGGGCAGTATATTATCCCAATTAGTGTGGTTGGCAGCGACGTACATAGAAAGCATGTCGCCGAGGGTGCGGTTAAAGCGTTCGGTGAGGCCATTCGTCTGTGGGTGGTAAGCAGTAGTTTTGCGGTGGACAGAATGGCACTCCGTCAGAATGGCTTCGACGACTTCCGACAAGAAGACACGGCCTCGATCGCTGAGAAGCTCTTGGGGTGGTCCGTGGCGCAGTATAAATCGATGCAGCAAGAAGGACGCAACATCGCGCGCAGCAGCCGCAGGGAGAGCGGCGGTTTCGGCGTATCGCGTTAAATGGTCAACGGCAACGATGGCCCAGCGGTTACCAGCCGACGTCAGAGGAAGTGGTCCATACAAATCAATACCTACGCGCCCAAAGGGACGGTCAGGGCAAGGTAACGGTTGTAGACTGGCGTGCGACATGTGGGCTGACGGTTTACGGCGTTGGCAAGTGAGGCAAGAGCGAACGAACTGCTGCACATAGCGGTACATCCCGCGCCAGAAGTAGCGTTGTCGAATGCGATGGTAGGTTTTGAATACCCCAGAGTGCGCGCATTGCGGATCAGAATGGAAAGACTCGCATATCTCTGACCGCAGACTGCGGGGTATCACGAGTAACCACTGCCGGCCGTCGGCGTCGTAATTGCGTCGGTGTAGCAGGCCGTCACGAATGGCGAAATGGCGAGCTTGACGACGCAATGCTCGCGTGGATGGCGTTGCGGATGGATCAGAGAGCATGTCGATGAGCGGGCCAATCCAATTATCCTTTCGCTGTTCGGTAGCGATGATGTCAACATCGATGGCAGAAACAGCAGCCGAGGATACTGAGCAGAGCACATCACCTTCAGGCAGAGGGGAGCGCGAGAGGGCGTCGGCGTCAGCATGCTGGCGTCCGTTGCGGTACAGCACGCGGATATCGTAGTCTTGTAAGCGAAGAGCCCAACGGGCGAGGCGGCCTGAGGGATCCTTCAATGATGAAAGCCAGCATAGTGCATGATGGTCGGTGACAACATCGAATGGGCGACCATACAAATAAGGTCGAAACTTTGTAAGAGCCCAGACGATCGCCAGGCACTCTTTCTCCGTGACGGTGTAGTTTTTCTCGGCTCCCGTGAGCGTACGGCTTGCATATGCTACGACATATTCAGGGAAACCGGGTTTTCGCTGCGCCAGGACAGCGCCGAGGCCTACTCCACTGGCGTCCGTGTGCACCTCCGTTGGGGCTGTAGGGTCGTAGTGGCGTAGAATGGGAGGCGACGTCAACAAATGGCGGAGCTTCGCGAACGCGTCGTCGCACTCGGATGACCACGAATTGAAGGGCCCGTTGCTTCCAAGGAGCTTCGTCAGCGGTGATATGATCGTGGCGAAATTTCGTATGAAGCGTCGGAAGTATGAGCACAGGCCCACGAAACTACGCAGTTCTTTGACAGATGCAGGTTTGGGGAATTCGGCCACGGCCTGAAGCTTGGCAGGATCAGGAAGAATGCCGTCTTTGGACACGACGTACCCCAGTATGGTGAGTTGCCGCGCTGCAAAGCGGCACTTTTTCAGATTTAGTTGTAAGCCGGCATTGCTCACACGTGCGAAAACTTCTTTCAGACGTTGTAGATGCGTGGAGAAATCCGGAGCAAAGACAATGACATCGTCGAGGTAACACAAGCACGTGTACCATTTCAAGTTGCGCAAAACGGTGTCCATCATGCGCTCAAAGGTCGCAGGTGCATTACATAGACCAAACGGCATGACGTTAAACTCGTACAAGCCGTCTGGCGTGACGAAGGCGGTCTTTGGTCGAGCGTCGTCAGCCATGGGTACTTGCCAGTACCCCGAGCGCAGATCGAGAGAAGAAAAAAAATCGGCTCCATGAAGGCTGTCAATCGCGTCATCGATGCGTGGCAGTGGATAAACATCCTTGCGAGTGATCTTATTGAGCCGTCTGTAGTCCACACAGAACCGCACAGAACCGTCTTTCTTCGCAACAAGAACAACAGGAGACGCCCATGGACTGTCGGAGGGCCGAATAACGTCGCGTCGGAGCATATCGTCAACCTGATCATTAATTACTCGACGTTCAGCAGGCGACACGCGATATGGACGTTGCCGTAAAGGTGGATGGACACCAGTGTCGATGCGATGCGTAACAACGGACGTGCGACCGAGAGAACTTCGCCCGACATCGAAAGAAGAACGATATTCTTGTAACAGGTCCAGAAGTTGGGAACGCTGTACGGCCGTAAGGTTGTCAGCGATGGAGGGGCCAAATACATCAGCAGACGACGAATCAGAAGTGGAAACAGCATTGATGGTACACGACCTGGGAGCGCGCGTGTCATCGGGTACGTCCAGGACTTCTGCATCGTCGACTGGTTCCACTCTGCCGAGACATTCCCCTCGAAGCAAGGTAACAGCGTACGGGAACGGGTTGGTTACAAAAATAGCAGTGTTGCCCTGGTTGACCTGCACGGTCGCGAAAGGTACTAGCAACCCTTTCCTGCTGCAAGCGCGGTCAGATGGCGAAACAAGTCCAATGGTGTCGGAGAGACCAGCGCAGTAGACAGACACAGCCGTTGTCGAGTTTGGAGGCACTGTTGTATCGTCTTTCGTTAGAATCTTGCTCAGTGTCGGGGGACTGTCTTCTGGCGTCAAATGCGAGAAGGGTGAGAGCTCAATTTCGGCGGCGGCACAATGGATGACGGCGTCATGGCGGGAGAGAAAGTCCCATCCCAGGATGACGTCATGAGAGCATGCCTGAATGATGATGAACTGGGCGACATACAGAACGTCCTGGATGACAACGCGAGCTGTGCACCCTGCTGTAGGATGAATCCGGTGCAAACTTGCAGTACGGAGGGATAACCCAGAAAGTGGCGTCGTCACTTTTCGAAGTAAGCGGCAGAGTTTTTCGTCCATAACTGATACGGCAGCTCCAGTGTCAATAAGAGCCGATGCACAAACACCGTCCACAAGCACGTCAATGACATTCGAGGGGCTGCTCTGAGGGCTTTCACATTGCGATAGCGTCGCAGTCCTTGCCTCAGGGACTGCGACGACTAGTTTTCCCGCTCATGAGCTGCCGCACTTGGCCGCATGGGAGACAGGGAACGGCGTCGTGGAGACGGTGATCTTCGAGATGGACCTGGGCGAGATCGAGGTGGCATAGACGGTGGTTCTTCGCGATAAGGACGGCTGAGTTGGCCAGCAACAGGTGAAGAAATCGGAGCCGGCTGTACGCGATGGCAATAACGGGCCACGTGACCGGCGTAACCGCAGGCAAAGCAGATGGGCCGGTTGTCGGGTGTGCGCCATCTGTTCGCCGGGGTAGGTCTCACCCATGTCGCAAGGGCTGATGGACGGAACGGTGGCTGCATGGTGGACTGAAGCTCAGGCTGAGGGGTTACGTCAACATACGTAGCGGGCATACCCGCTGCAACGGATGAAGGTCGTGCAGCAGCTTCAGCGTAGGTCAGAGGGGCGGGTGCTTGAACGACTTGGGGTGGCCTGGCGACCACTTGCGCGTAACTCAGGGACGCAGGAGCCGGAGGCTGTTGGGGATGGTAAGCAGGCATTACCTCCGCTATTTCCTGTTCAATCGCTCGGCGGATGGGAGGGAGAAGGGTAGTAGCCGATTGTTGAACAGCAGGTTGGTGGGAAAAGGGCAGGAGGGAGAACTGACGCGCGATTTCCTCACGGATAAAGGACTTCAGTTCTGCCATCAACGCCACTTGGTCACAACTGGCCTCCAAGCCAGCAAGCGTTGCAGCTCGTGGTGGGGAGCGTCGGGTCATCGAACGCTGCCGGCCGAGCTCCTCGTAGCTCTGGCACAGTGTGATGACCTCAGCCACCGTGCCGGGGTTTTTGGCGAGCAGCATCGTGAAGGCATCATCGTCGATGCCTTTCATGATGTTTCGGATCTTGTCAGACTCGGACATGGTGTGATTGGATTTGTTACATAGGTCGAGGACATCTTCAATATAGCTGGTGAATGACTCACCAGCTTCCTGAGCACGTTCACGCAAGCGCTGCTCGGCTTGCAGCTTGCGAACAGCAGGGCGGCCGAAGACGTTGACGATTGCGGTCTTGAAATCGGACCAGGTGGCAAAATCGGACGCGTGGTTGTTGTACCACAAACTGGCGACACCGGCAAGGTAAAACACCAAGTTGGTCAGCTTGCCGTCCTCGTCCCATTTGTTGGGGACGCTCACGCGGTCGTAAATGGCGAGCCAGTCCTCCACGTCAGTGCCATCAGCGCCAGTGAAGATGGGTGGATCGCGGATTCTGGGGACACCGGGACAAGGGGGTGGCATTGGAGGAGGCGTTTTGCTGAGAAGCGTCTTGGTACATAGTAGATAGCAGGGTACGTGATCGTAGCTCCAAAGGCATAGACAGGGATCGCAGCACTCTCCACCAAATTGTTAAGGCGTTTATTAGCCGGCAACGAGCGAGAATACACAATGGCGACAGTCACAGCCAAGCACGGGGCCTCAGCGCGAGCGGCGTCCTTGTTGGGTAGCCCCACTAGAAGGTACTCAACAGTTCGACCCATTTCATAGTTCGGAGGCTTCGCTACAGTATATATATATATATATATATATATATATATATATATATATATATATATATATATATATAGATAGATCTGTGTATGTGCCGCTAGTTTCCTCTACGGATAATGGAGTTTGTATGCCTCATAGTGCACAAGAGGGGTGTCTAAACGAGCACTGTATGAATGAATGATGTAAAGAGTTTTTTTTTGAAGTTGAAGTTAATAAATTTCTCTTTGTATCAGTCCGAGGGGTGTCTAAACGAACACTGTATGTATAAATTGATGTAAAGAGTTTTTTTGAGTTTGAAGTTAATAAACTTCTCTTTGTATCAGCTAGTTTCCTCTATAGATAATGAAGTTTGTATGCCCCATAGTGCACAAGAGGGGTGTCTAAACGAGCACTGTATGTACAAAATGATGTAAAGATTTTTTTTTAGTTTGAAGTTAATGAACTTCTCTTTGCATCAGTCCGAGACTGCTATCTGTGCGAGACTGCTGCTTTAATTGGACTTTCCGTTTACCGGGCACAGGTTCGCCCAAATAAACAGTTAAATCCCAACACGAACTCTCCTGTCTTCGGCCACGTCACGACCCCGTGACATCTGGTGGAGGTGCTGCTTCGTTCATGTACCGGACGCCCCCGTCAAGCCGTGAACCCAGCCCACGTCGCGGAGAAGACACCGACGCCAACCAGGAGCAGCGAACAAGCCGCCGACAGCAAGGGCTACCACCGGAGTACGGGCTTCTACAAGACAAGGCGCGGAAGACTAAGGCCATGACCGCGACTACAGCGACAATGACAACCGCAGCGCCCCAGCCCACGATGGTCATGCTTCAACCCAGGGAACCACCAATTTTCCATGGGTCATCGTTCGAAGACCCGGAGTCCTGGCTAGAAACGTACGACCGTGTGGCCGCCCTCAACTACTGGGACCATGACGAAAAGCTGCGTCTTGTGTTCTTCTATTTGGAAGACACCACAAGGACCTGGCTCGAAAATCGAGAGTCCACGCTCCGAACGTGGGATGTTTTCTGCGGTGCATTCCTGCAAACGTTTGCCAGCGTCGCTCGCAAAAAGAGGGCCGCTGCTTTATTAGAGACCCGGGTTCAGCTACCAAATGAAAATGTCGCCATTTTTGCAGAAGAAATGATTCGACTATTCCGTCACGCTGACCCAGACATGCCTGAGGAGAAAAAAGTTCGTTTCCTCATTCGAGGGGTCAAACAGGAGCTCTTCGCGGGACTGATGCGAAACCCACCGAAAACCGTCCAAGAATTTGTAGCCGAAGTGACCACTATCGAAAAGACCCTGGACATGCGCAACAGACAGTATAATTGTCGCCTGACTGCAGACTGCGCTGCTGCTCAAGCCTGTAACTACGGAGACCTGCGTGAAACAATCCGAGCAATCGTGCGGGAAGAGCTGCGCAAGCTGTTGCTTTCGGCGCAGCCTCAAGTGGATTCATTAGCCGACATTGTGCGAGAAGTTCGGCAATCGCTTCAGATTCCCCACGCACCGCTGCCCGAGCCGGAAGCTATGAGCTACGCCGCTGCACTGCGCCACAACGCTCCTCCCCGTCCACGCCAAAACGCCGCCCCATCGCACTTCCGTCGACAGATGCCACCGCCGCCACCACCCCCACCGACGTCATACCGTTCGCCAGCAGCCCAGCGCAGTGCACCGAGGAAGACTGACGTCTGGCGCACCCGTGACCATCGCCCGCTCTGCTACCACTGCAGCGAGGCCGGACACACATACCGCCGTTGCCAGTACCGACAGATGGGACTGCGTGGCTTCGCCGTCAACGCACCCCGTCCACAGCCAGGAGAACGACCACTTGACATCGCCGACTACCTGTCACGAACTCGGTGGACACCACGAAGCCCTTCGCGTTCGCCGTCGCCCAGCCGCCGCACGTCACCGCACCACCGGCAGTACTGTGGCCCAACGCGGGGCCGGTCTCCTCGCCCGCATCCGGGAAACTAAGGGCAGCAACCGGTGGAGGTGCGGTTGCTGTGCGACAAACTACCGAAGATCCTCCGACGACGACGACGCCGCGACGTAGCTTTCCGAACACAATGCCAAACAGGCAAAGCCCTGACGGCGAAAGCTCACTTACCGAAGGTGGCCTGACGACGCAACATGGAAGCAGCGGAACAAGCCGACGCAGCCGTGACCCGACGCCACGCCCTAACTGTAATGCAAGACGGCGAACTAGTGACCTCGACGTTCTTATCGACGGCCACAGTGTGACCGCTCTCGTCGATACTGGAGCCGACTATTCTGTCATCAGTGGGTCGTTCGCCGTGAAGTTAAAGAAAGTTAGGACAGCTTGGAAAGGCCCTGAAATCCGCACAGCCGGAGGTCATTTCGTAACGCCTGCAGGAATCTTCACAGCGAGAGTCACCATTAACGGCCGTAATTATCCTACAGACTTCATAGCTACAGCGTTGCTCGGGAGATGTCATCCTTGGCATGGACTTCTTATGCCTCCATGGTGCTGTCATCAACCTAAAAACAAAGTCGATAACGTTATCCACAGGAGGAGCACTACCGCCGCGCACGCCGTCAGGACACCATGCCTTGAATGTGCTGGAAGAACAAGTCACCATTCCGCCTCGCTCAAGCGTCATTATTTCAGTCGGCGCTCCTAAATCACCTGACTCGGAAGGCGTCGATGAAGGCAGTCAGCATCTGTTGGTCACCCGAAATATTTGCGCCGCAAGAGGAATTGCAGAGCTGTGGGGAGGCAAAGCAATGGTTATGCTCACGAATTTCAGCAATGAGTACAAACATGTGAACAATGGAACAACGGTCGCATACATCGAAGAAATTGCCGAAGCCACCAGTGCTTTCGTCCTCGCCGATTCCGCGGAACCTGTTCAGAGGAACCAAGCCCCTCCCATAGCTTTCGACGTCAATCCCAGACTGCCGAACGATAAGCAAGAAGAGCTCAAGGCCCTGCTCCTGCAGTACGAAGATCGCTTTTCGTCGTCATCGAAAATTCGGCAGAACCCAATCACGAAACATCGCATCATAACCGAAGAAAATGCCAGACCACTCCGTCAGAGTCCGTACAGGGTTTCGACGCGAGAACGTGAGGCCATGAAGAGACAAGTTGATGAAATGCTGCGGGATGACATTATCCAGCCGTCCAAGAGTCCATGGGCATCCCCCGTAGTGTTACTGAAGAAAAAGGATGGGACCCTACGTTTCTGCGTCGATTATCACCGCCTGAACAAAATCACAAGAAAGGACGTGTATCCTCTCCCACGAATAGACGACGCACTTGATCGGCTCCATAACGCCAAGTACTTTTCGTCAATGCACCTCAATACTGGCTATTGGCAAATCGAAGTCGACGAAAGAGACCGAGAGAAGACGGCGTTTATAACACCGGACGGCCTCTTCGAGTTTAAGGTGATGCCCTTCGGCCTTTGCTCAGCGCCTGCAACTTTTCAACGCGTTATGAATACAGTACTGGCAGGATTGAAGTGGCAGACTTGCCTTGTGTACTTGGACGACGTCGTCGTGTTTTCCTTGAGTTTCGACGAGCATCTTCGGCGCCTTGAAGCTGTACTTCAAGCCATCAAGACTTCCGGACTCACACTGAAGCCAGAAAAGTGCGGATTTGCGTATAAGGAGCTCTTGTTTCTGGGGCACGTTATCAGCAAGTCTGGAGTTCGTCCCGATCCACGGAAAACACCCGCCATTGCCGACTTCCCGCCGCCCACTGACAAGAAAGCCGTGTGTCGATTTCTGGGCCTGTGTGCCTATTATAGGCGGTTCGTGAGAAACTTCGCCCGCATCGCCGATCCTCTCACTAACCTTACCAAGGCCGACGTGGAGTTCAAGTGGGAAACGCCGCAGTAACACGCTTTCCAGGAGCTTAAACATCGCCTCGAGACGCCTCCATTACTTGCCCATTTTGACGAATTCGCCGAGACAGAAATACATACTGACGCAAGCAGCGTAGGTCTTGGCGCCGTTCTTGTGCAGAGGGCTGACGGACTTGAAAGGGTTATTAGTTACGCCAGCCGATCGCTATCCAAAGCAGAAGCAAATTACTCCACAACAGAAAAGGAGTGCCTCGCCATCATCTGGGCTACGTCGAAATTTCGCCTCTACCTGTACGGCAGGCCCTTCAAAGTTGTGAGCGACCACCACGCATTGTGTTGGCTAGCCACCTTGAAGGACCCTTCAGGTCGCCTCGCACGATGGAGCCTGAGACTTCAAGAATATGACATTACTGTCATTTACAAGTCCGGCAAAAAAACACTCCGACGCCGACTGTCTCTCTCGTGCGCCTGTCGACCAACCGCTACCCGACGACCCGGATGACGACTATTTCTTAGGAACGATAACTACCGACGACTTCGCTGAACGACAGAGGGCCGACCCGGAACTTAAGGCCCTAATAGAATACCTCGAAGGCAGGACCGCCGAAGTCCCGAAGGTATTGAAGCGCGCACTTGTGTCGTTCTTTCTACGAAACGGTCTTCTACAAAAGAAAATCTTTTCACCGCTTTGAGCTAAGTACCTCCTTGTGGTGCCTTCAGCTCTGCGACCAGAACTCCTGCAGGCCCAGCACGACGATCCGACGGCAGGGCACCTCGGTCTTTCTCGCACGCTCGCGAGGATACAAGAAAGGTACTACTGGCCACGTCTTACCACCGACGGTACTCGTTATGTGAGAACATGCCGGGACTGTCAGCGACGCAAGACACCGCTGACAAGGCCAGCGGGACTTCTGCAGCCAATTGATCCACCTTGCCGACCTTTCCAGCAGATTGGTATGGACCTACTGGGGCCGTTCCCGCCGTCGGCTTTCGGAAACAAGTGGATCGTGGTAGCTACCGACTACCTCACCCGCTACGCCGAGGCAAAAGCCCTGCCAAAAGGCAGTGCATCCGAGGTAGCTAAGTTCTTCGTCGAAAATATCGTCCTACGTCACGACGCCCCGGAGGTCCTTATCACCGACAGAGGAACAGCATTCACTGCCGACTTAACTCAAGCGATCTTGGCATACAGACAAACAAACCACCGCCGGACGAAAGCGTACCACCCACTGACCAACGGCCTCACCGAGCGCCTTAACAAGACGATCGCTGACATGCTGTCAATGTACGTCGATGTCGAACACAAGACGTGGGACGCCATTCTTCTGTATGTGACCTTCGCATACAACACGGCGGTGCAGGAGACGACGCAGATATCTCCCTACAAATTGGTCTACGGAAGGAGTCCGGCAACGACGCTCGATGCCAAGTTACCCAACGTCAACGACGAAGAAAACCTCGATGTGAGCGAGTACCTTCAACGCGCCGAAAAAGCCCGACAACTTGCGCGTCTCCGTATCAAGAATCAACAGACGACCGACAGCCACCGTAACAACCTTCGACGACACTTCGTGTAATACCAGCCCAGTGAACGTGTTTGGGTGTGGACGCCGATACGCCGACGTGGACTAAGTGAAAAGCTTCTGCGACGGTACTTCGGACCGTACAAGGTGGTTCGACGTCTCGGCCCACTTGATTACGAGGTTGTCCCCGATGGCATCACGAACTCTCAACGACGCCGATCGCGACCTGAAGTCGTCCATGTCGCGCGCCTCAAGCCATTTCATGCGCGTTAACAAATTGAACTAGTGTTTTTTTGTATTATTGATGTATCGTAATTTTTTCATTGCACTTTTTTGCATTATTATTCTACTTTCATCTTTAGTTAAAGCATCGGGACGATGCCTTTTTTCAGAGGGGGCAATGCCACGTTCCATTTCCCAAGTTTTTGTTATCGTCCCAAAACACCACACGATTCTCAGCGCAAGCCGCGCCAGCAGTTTTCGAGAAGGTTCCGGACTGTAGTAGATCATTTTTATAAGATCACGCCCACTGTTCGAACGGTACAGATTGTTCTGGAACCTACGCCACCGCCAGCGATAACGCTAGAACATTCGACGGCAAGAGTATAAATGCCGACGCGCTTCGCCGCTTGTCAGTTGTTGATCGAAGGCCGACGCTCCGTTCGCCGCTATATATATATATATATATATATATATATATATATATATATATACATACATATATATATATATATATATATATATATATAATATAGATCTCTGTATGTGCCGCTAGTTTCCTCTATGGATAATGGAGTTTGTATGCCCCATAGTGCACAAGAGGGGTGCCTAAACGAGCACTGTGTGAATAAATGATGTAAAGAGTTTTTTTGAGTTTGAAGTTAATAAACTTCTCTTTGTATCAGTCCGAGGGGTGTCTAAACGAACACTGTATGTATAAATTGATGTAAAGAGTTTTTTTGAGTTTGAAGTCAATAAACTTCTCTTTGTATCAGTCCGAGACTGCTATCTGTGCGAGACTGCTGCTGTAATTTGACTTTCCGTTTACCGGGCACAGGTTCGCCCAAATAAACAGTTAAATCCCAACACGAAGTCTCCTGTCTTCGGCCACGTCACGACCCCATGACAATATTTATGTCATGAATGTCATGATGTAAATTTTATGGTCTTGTTGCTGTTACGGTGGTGTCGTTCGCATGACATATGGCAAAACTGGTATGGTATGACATGACTGCAAGGCGAACATGAGTGACAGACCCTAAAGTGATAATCATGACACGCATTTCATGCAAGCCGTGAGTATTGACTACATGCCACGGTCATGATGCGTTGGCTGTCGTTTCGCCAGCTTCACTTATACCAAATTTGGTAATACGTGGCATCAATGGACGAAGAAGGTAAATAACACGTCCAAACATGATAATCATAACATGCGTATCCGTATCATGTAAAAACATGACTGCATGCCACGCTCATGATGCAGTCACAGCCGTTTCGCTAGTTTCACATATACAAAATTCGGTATTACGGGAAGTGAATAGACGATGAAGGTAAATGATACGTCCCAATGTGGTCATTGGAACATGAAAGTCATGTACTGTATAATTTACGTCCACCACTTCAAGTTGTGCTGATTTTAAAATGGCATATTAACCTTTCTCATTTGGGCTTCGATCATGATCCCCACTTTGCGTGAAATCTGCCAATTTTTCCATACCACCTTTGGTATCAATACCATCATCAAAACGGCCAGGGGGGCTAAAACTCGTAGGTGGCTGAATAGATAGATAGATAGATAGATAGATAGATAGATAGATAGATAGATAGATAGATAGATAGATAGATAGATAGATAGATAGATAGATAGATAGATAGATAGATAGATAGATAGATAGATAGATAGATAGATAGATAGATAGATAGATAGATAGATAGATAGATAGATAGATAGATAGATAGATAGATAGATAGATAGATAGATAGATAGATAGACATGCAGCGATGACCCCCACTGGACTTCTTGAACAAAGAGACCACCCAAGTGCATTTGTAGTGCATCTCTCTGTGCTTTTCTTAATAAATGTTTTCCACCACCACCATCAGGCCGCGCCGACGGACGCTGCTCGCGTCGGTCGCGCTTGGCGTCAGACCATAGAGGGCTCGCGTTTTGCTAACGTAGCGTCACTGCGCCCAGCGTGTTGCCGCGTCAACGCTCCATTTGAGTATATAAGGCCCTTCATTATGCTCTCGGGGCCGTTTTGCTAGCTCCACATATACAAATTTGGTGTTACGTGACGTCAATGAATGATAAAATATATTACTGGTGCAAACATAGTAATCCTGGCACGCGTGTCTTATAGGAGCATAACAACATACCACGCTCATAGCGTGCTCGTGACCGTTTCGCTAGCTTCACGTATACTAAAGTTCGTATCACGTGACGTGATTGATGCCGAAGGTAAAAGACACATCCAAACATGATAATCATGACATGGAAGTCATGTACGGCATCATTTAGTTCCACCTTGTAACGTTGTGCTTATTTAAAGTGACATATCAACCTTTCTCATTCGTGCTTTGCATATCATTGATTCCCACTGTATGTGGTATTTGCATATTGTTTTTGTTTTATTTATTAGTTTTTTGCTGTTTCCTTACCTATCCATTTTGACTTCCACTACCTCATCTCTTGTGCATACCTGTTGAGGTGTCATTCAAGTGATTGATACATAGTTACGGACGGCACTTTTCTCTCCCTTTCCTTTTCATAATCACTTTGAGAGAGTAACCAGTGCGCTCGTTTCTTTGGAAAGACCGGCTGATATATTTACCCCTGGCGGGTGTCTTGAAGTGCGTAGCTGCACCCGTTCAGTCTGGAACCAAATTTTGTAATTCATATATTATGGTGTAAAACACATACTTCAATATCTCACATCATACCTGCTTGTGCGAGTGCCTTTTACAGTCAACAAGTGGGTGTGTGCTTTGAAGTAGTGGCTGTTCTTTGCGTCGTGTGTCGCGACGTAGGAGCGGTTGACACCTGGACTTTGCCGAACTTTAGAAAGTGAATGAAAAGCTTATTTTTACAACACAAGTTGTAGCATATTTTTATGAACAGGCACATAGCAAAGCAAAGTAACCATTGCCCTCATATAACTTCTGCATTTGCTATTTTTTGAAGAAGCTTGCAGCGCTGTCTTAGATCTGCCCCACAAAGTTCCATAATAAATGCCCAAATTCAAGTCCTCCTGAAATCGTAATATCAATATTTTCTTTGTTCATGCGGATGTTTGCGTCACCGACAACGTCACCGACGCATGCATGAAATTTTCTGTGACAGGCACTTTTTAACGTTATCAATAGGTCTACAATCGGTGGTTGCGCTTTATTTAGTCTGTATGATTTGGTGCGAATACCAACAATGCACAGACCGTCATTATGTTAGTATGCGCAACACGTTGCCGAGGCAAGTGTTTTCACGGCGTACGCGCGAGGCATGTCACGTTATTATGTCGTGACTGCTAAATCATATTTGTTATAAACTCATCCCTCCGAATTTCATTTTCGGTTTGCATTAGGCTGTAGCGACAATCACAAAAACAGCCAGATGTAGATTGCTAAAACGCCCCGCCGCGGTGGTGAAGTGGCTAAGGTACCCGGCTGCTGACCCGCAGGTCGTGGGTTCAAATCCCGGCTGTGGCGGCTGCATTTCCGGTGGAGGCGGAAATGTTGTAGGCCCGTGTGCTCAGATTTGGGTGCACGTTAATGAACCCCAGGTGGTCCGAATTTCTGGAGCCCTCCACTACGGCGTCTCTTATAATCATATGCTGGTTTTGGGAAGTTAAACCTCACATATCATCATATCATTAGATTGCTAAAACATAGATAGATAGATGGATAGATAGGATGCCTCTGATTAGAAGTGGTTCGCTTTTAGAAATGCATCCCTAACTAACGCCCTTTGTGTTTTGTTCAGTGAAATGTAAGTATATATGTTTGCTATTTTGAGGATGACGTGTTCTTTTACGACAAGCCTTTAAACGACCTCGGTTATTCGTACGTAAATAAAGCACTGTGTTTTTGGTAGAATGACCACTGGATTGTCTCCTCTACCTAGGCGAAATTCTAGATTAGAGAACACTACTACGTAGGCATTGACAAATAGTGCATGAGGGCACTTGAATGCGAATTGAGTTCCTAATTGTGCCAATGGTAATAAAACGTTTTATTATAGTTGCTCTTTCATTTCTCAAAAATTCAATGCCATCAACGGAAAGGTCACGACGAATTGAATAATAACTCGACAGGCAATACATGCCGCGTGCGCTGGCATTTCTTTTTTGTCATAAAAACAGCGTGTTTTTATTCTTTTCTATATTTTTAAACGTGTGTAGAATAACTTGACATAGCTCACTTGTCGCTCACTCAAGCAAAATCTGTCCTAGGTTTTTTTATGAGTATAGCACTCTTTTATCGGATAAATGCTCGAATTCTTTATTGGTAAGCATAGTTTCAAGAAAGGTGCATAGTAACTAGTCGAATACAAGACAGACTGTCTCTTGCGGCACTTTTTTTCTCCTCTTACGCTACAAATCGAGAACAATTTTTGTGTCTACTTGACACTTTGCTATATTTATGCGAGGTGCCGTGCGGCGGTGCATCAATAGGAGTGCTCGAAACCTGGCCGGAAAGTCGCGGGCTCGATCCCAGCCACAGCAGATTCATTTCAATACAGGCGATATGCCAAAGGTCCTTGTTCCTAACTTTAGCTGCTCGTTAACCCCAGCTGCTGCCTACTTTCTGAGCCCTGCACTACAGCACACCTCACCATGTCCTGGCTGAACATCACCTCAAAATCGTGCCCTCCTTCATGATGAGCGCCACGTTTATCGTTTTATTAAAAATGCACTTCTTCTAAAAATGTAATGCCACCTGTTTGCACACTCCGCTATTCATGGTAGGCATTGATTCATTGTTGTGGAGTGATTCTCGTTTTGAGTTAGAGTATGAGGTGATGGCAACAAGACGTTTAATTTATTAGTAAGCGAAAGAATCGAAGGAATCCGTCATTGTCGTGCTCACAGCTGAATACTTTGTATTATGGGATTTGGGGCAGCTGAGTGGAATGGTGACTTTATAATTTCTTATAAGGGCAGAAACAATTGTCCACATACCCAAAAAATGCTTTTCTTTTCACTGTGAAAGTCCTGAACGCTATTTTTTCGACGTTTTAGAGGACAATAGTCACTGATACTAAGGTTCCCATTGGTACTACCTTTTGTTTGCTGTACAATATGCCTTAAAAAGAAAAAATGCATATTTTATTCATTTATTTAAATTACGCGATATGTTAGGCCTTCTATAGTGTTTTCTTGATCAAAGCTCAGTTGGGCTAAAGTGCGTCTCAAATTGCGGTGACTGCAAGTTGTGTGGTCACTCAAGAGAGCAAAGATGATACGTCAAAGGAAACGAAGCAATCGGGCGCCTTTAGTCATAGTTTTGATGTGACCTCAATTAGGTTTTTCTGCCCTAAATGTTAAAATAACAAATAAACAACGCCAAGATATTTTAATGACCACAAAACCACTTGCAGAACACGAATAAGAAGGAGCCATAGAATTGCTTTCAAAAAGCAAAATTCCTAACAAAAGCTCGCCAGCAAGGAGTCAATAATTATGGAGTAATGGCTTTTTTAACGCCCGTAAAACAGCTTGAACCGTTTCATTGTGAAAATACCGCTACTTTACATTGAGGGCCTAACTACCGCAAGACCAAAGAAAACTGAGGGAAAGGTGAACTAAATCATACCGACCACCCAAGCTAAATAATCCCGCGCTAGCCAAGCAATCAGAACGCTCTGAGCACTATCGAGCCCACAAAAGAAGCACATTCTTTCCATGTCTTCCTTCCATTTGTGAAAATGGCTAAAGGGTTATCAGCCTTCACGCCTTCGCTGTTACCACCCCCCCCCCCGAGCACAACAAATTGAATTGATTCCTAAACATTGGAAAATGAGTCCACTTCAAATGCATTTCCTAACGAATTGTGCGAAGTAACCATCGCTTCGACATCTATAGATTTCGAAGAGAGCACGAACGACACAAAAAACACTAGATGGACATTTATTGTTCTTGGTTTAAGCTGGCGCTTTTACACTACTGTTTGTATATAACCACATTTTATTTAAATCATTGGTAATTTAATGCTCAGGTTTTCTTGTTACTGAACTTATTGTACCAAATCTCTTTTCTAGAACCACTTATTAAGTATGGTATGTACAAGAATGATGTCATTGAGGATTGTCCTTCTTCTTCTGACATATTCTTTCTGCGCTTTCAGTAAAGGTGAGTGTTATATGTATTCTTCGAAAAAAGTTGAAGTTTACTGTGTCTAGTTTTATTCATTCCATTGTGAGCAAACATGCCCATTGATAGCGATAACTGTACGCTATTTCTTTATAAAGTAATATGACTCGTGACATCTTCGGCTTTATATACTATAGTTATTTCCAGCTCACATATGGGCATCTTCACAGCGAAATTCAAAAACTACTCTTGCTTTTGCCTGTGGCGCATGAAGTCCGGAAACAAAACTGGCTCGTGAGGCCGAAAGCAAGCGTATCCTTCATCTGGGAGCCTTCAAGGCAGTACCAAGTCATTCGACTGTGAACCCCGCCTCCAAGTTAGCGCGCGATACAAACCCTTGAAACAAAGGCACGCCGAACAAGCGACACGTTGCAGGCGCAGCAGCGTCCACGTCGTCATTGGGAAAGTGCGGGTGTGTGGTCGCCATAGGGGAAGGGGGGGAAGCGCGCCTGCTTTCGGCGGAAGTTTCTCCAGCGGCACTTTGGCTTCGGCTGTAGCATCTGCAACTGCCTGTGGTTCAAGAACAGTGTGGCAAACCCAAGCCAAACTTGCACGGACATGTGACCAATATTTGTGTAAGGCTTCAGTGCTCTCTGACTGCGCGCGGGCTTATCAGACCAAACTCGTGATTCAGAAGAGCACAAAGGTCCTTTCGCTCGCTGCCAGTGCCACTTTTACAAAAAAAGCACGCTGATCACATGCGATGAAAAAAATAATCATGACAATTGCTCACGCTCGTCCTCTGTATACTCATGCGCTTGTTTCGTGAGTCTTCAGCTTGAGGAATGCCCTTCAAGTGTCAAGGTGAGACAGTTGTTTGTCTGTGCTCGTGCTGGGTATGGTCCTTTTGTGCATGCCTTCTGCATAAGTTCCGCACTGTAAGTTACGAGCTAGTTGCTGTTTTTTGCATAAAATTGCAGTTTGTTGATGTGCCATTTCTTTTTTTACCCCTGTATCGAAAAAATGCACAATCAATGCTCAAACACTTCGGTGAACACATGTTTCCATAACGTGTTATACCGAATGCTAAAAATAGAATTAGCCATGTTATGTTTTGCTCAGTGGTACTCAAGCCGCCTGCTCTCTTCCCACAATTCACTTTGCTTTGAATGCGAAGCATTTCTTGGTGAACTTCGGCGACTTTGAGCGTATCTGTCTATCTATCTATCTATCCATCCATCTATCTATCTATCTATCCATCTTTCTATCTATCTTTCTATCCATCCAGCCGCCTAGGACATTTAGCTCTCCTGGTTGTTTCGATAATGATATCAATACGGTATGGCAAAACAAGACTGCATGTAGAACATACTTAACTAATTATAACATGAAAATCACGGCATGTATGTCATGGAGGTCGTGATTAACATTTTATGGTCCTGCAGCTCTTGCGGTGGTTCCGTTCACATGGCATGTAGCAAAACTGGTATGGTATCACATGATTGCATGGCGAACACAAGCGACGGACCCTAAGATGAAAATTTTGGCAAGCGTGTCAAGTAACAACATGACAACATGCCACGCTCATGATGCACTCACGGCCATTTCGCTAGCGTCACATATACCAAATTTGGTATTATGTGACGTCAATGGATGGCGAATGTATGTGACTGGTTAAAGCATGATAATCACGACATACGTGTCATGTAACAACATGACTACATGCTCGCTCATCATGCACTGGCAGCCGTTTCGCTAGCTTCACTTATACCAAATTTGGTAATACGGGACGTGAATGGAACACCAAGCTGGTATTTTCACTCGGTCATTATGTTACACTACGACGACATGCTTTCTTTTGAGGCATCATCGTTGTCGTTGGCCTAGTGTGATCATGGGGTCTGGCGACTTTGTCGGCAGGTGACATGTTAGCTCATGGTCTGCATCTGCCTCGTGTCTTAGTCGGAGTCATGTCAGTGTCATGTTGCTCTAGTCTAAAGGCGCATTAACATCAGAGTTTCATAGAGTGTCATATCGGATGCTAGCCTTGTTTCGTAGAGCGTCCGAATATGTTGCTATCGCATTCATTGCTTCGCCCGTATGGATACACTGTGGCTTTCTTTCTTCTTTAAAGAATCGATAGCGTTCGTAGCTGTCATGTAGTAGTTTCCGAATTGAGTTGCTCACACAAAAAAAAGGCTAAGATCCTGGTCGTTGCTCCGGCATTTTCAAAAGATGTGAATGTCCAGAGCATCTCACCGTCATATGATTACTTTTGTAGAAGAATATCCAAAATCTGAAATTTCGCCGTTAATCTTGCCCTCTTATGTAACCGATTGTACAATGTATATTCCTAGTTTGATGAGATTAGCTAAAAGAAGTTTCTTTACACCTCACGAGAACAATCCATGGCTCCCCTACAAAAAATCTACTTATTTTTTCATGTATTTGAGATACGTATATTGTAGTATGTACCGTCAAATTCTACACAGTCCTGGTGTTTTGTGAGCTAACTTGAAGTATGAAATTGTAACCACCAATATTTCATTTTGATGAGTTTTCTCGTCGGTGAAGTGTCGTCCCTAGGTATACGCTTTGCCTTCGCTATTTTGGATTTGTATGTTTGCTAATACGTGAAAAATTGTGTTATATTCAGTGCCCTTGTAAGTAACCCAGAGGATATAATTTAGCGCAGCCAGTTAACACTGCGTGCCTCATAATCATAACATAGTTTTGGTCTGTAGAATCTCAAGGAGTATTTTTACTGAGACAGCATTGCTCAATGTTTAGATGCTTGAGTGTTCAGTAAATCGTTTATTTTATTTTTTTTTGCTGCAGCCATGGTTGTGTACGTAGAAAGACATAAAGTAAACTTGTCACGTTTCATGGTTTCCAACAATACAGCAGATCACTTATTGCATGTAGGTGATATCGATGGTCTCGGTTCACTTATGGAATGTTGTTTTAATAGAAAACCCGGCATAAACCAAAGTTAATTGACAGTGGTCTCGAGTTCTTTCGGGCTTGTTAGAAGCGTAGCTTAATGGTGCATTTATCTGTTTAGTTCATAGTGTTAGCGAAGAAGGAGTCTGCGTCCTAAGCATAGTGCTAAGTTAGCTCGTTGTAAGAGACAAAGTGATCTCTGCAATCTGAAACCTCAGTATCTTTTTGCCTTGTGGCTACATAGTTGAACAGTCCTCATGTGGAATTAAAAAGAGATTCATGGAGGTTTACAGGAGCATCACTGATGTTTCTGTGTAAGCTTAAAACCAGATTTCGGTGTGTAGTTTCATCAATTTCTTTTGAGAATGCCTGTCTCGGATGACTTCTTTGGCAAATTCAAAACCAGTTTCCTCAGATTCACTGTTGATCCCGGCCTATACAGCTGTAAATGTGTAATTGTGATGGATGCTTGCTTGAGAATTACTGATTCTATGTTGTATATGTAAGTCGAGTTTTCGAGTAGACTTTGCCGTTCGCAATTACAGTGGTGAAAGCTAATTTACTAGACATGCAAGCCACATCAATACAAGACATTCCTAAGCCTGACTTTTTGGTTTTATAGCTGCGCTTTGACTCTTTCTTGCCTTCTCTTACATTATGGATGGGGTGATTATCGCTTGAAATGGGCATGACTGTGATACTCTCCTTCAAAGTTCGGGGGATTTTTTTGGATATTATCTATTACTGTAATTTATTTGAGGATGTGCGTTTCTGATCTCGTTGTGTATAAGCAAATGAACTGTGCTGTTTCTCGCGTTCCGACTATTTCTTCTTCTGTATTTTGCATCCGTACCCGCATAAGTATTTCACTTTCGGTGTCATCAGGTAACCCAAAAGCTACATTGATTGCTCTTCCTAAATGCATAGAGGTTGTCTCTTTCGGATCTCGGCCACTCGGGCAGGGCAACTACGTGAAGGAAATGACACGGCTCAAAGCTGTCAACTAGTCTTATGGCGTTGTCTTTACCCATTGTTTGTCGGCTGTGTGCTTGATTGCGTTTGGCGCATTCCTAGTTATACGTTGAATTGTTTAAATATTAGAGCCACTAATTTTTATCACCAAACCCAGAACACGGGTGAAATCAGTTTTAGGGATTAGGCTTCCTCTCATGGCATAGAGCGGTGTGTCATTTTCTTCTGGAGAAATCAATCCCCATAGTTTACGAGCGCTTCTCCTAAATCTGTTCTGGTTAGCCTCCCTGCCTTTCCTTGCATCTTTATCACGCTCTCTCACTCTCTCCTAAATCTGTATTGCACGAGTTCATATTCTTTAGGTTAGCATAGGATTCCCGCTAAAATCGGTGACCCTTCACTGAGCATTACAGCTGCTTATAGTGTTTTCATTTATTTTTTCGTCTGAGCCTACAAAACAAAATATATTGGCGTCATCTGCGTAAATGAGTATTCTATACTTTCGACATCTCCGAGTCTCCAAGCGATACCTATCACAGAGGTATTGAAAAAAATCGGCAGATGCCTCGTACAGTGGTAATCGATGATATGCGAAGCACGAATGAGAAATATTCATAAGTAGCTTTCAGATCAGCACAATTTACGAGGTACAGCTAAATGATGCCGTACATGATTTCCGTGTCATAATTATCATGTTTGGATGTGTCGTTTACCTCCGTCATCTATTCACGTCACGTGATACCAAATTTAATATATATGGAGCTTGCAAAACAGCCGCGAGCACGCTATGAGCGTGTTATGTTGTCATGTTCCTACGTGACACACGTGTCAGGATTATCATGTTTGCACCATCGATATATTTTATTATCCAATGACGTCACTTAGCAGCAAAATCGGTATATGTGGAGCTAGAAAATCGGCTGCGAGCGCATCACGGAGGGCCCATTATACTCCGACGTAGCTTCGACGCGCGTGCTCACTGGGCAGAGCGACGCTATGTTAGCAGAAGGTGAGCACTTACAGTCTGACGCCAGGCGCGACCGGCCTCCGTCGGCACGGCCCCACAACAGCCGGCTCAAAATGTGACATGCTGCATTTCCCGCCGATGTGTTACCCAGACAGCACAGCGTCTCCCTCTTCTCGTGACGGAAGGACGCCGAACCCGCTGAAACGCGGATGCGTCAAAGCAACACAGCGCGGCGCACGCCTGCGAGTGTATGGCCGGACCGGCACTTTGGCGTGGCAATGCCGGCGAGCATGTGCACCACATCACATCGAAATGTATTGGCGTCTTCACTGTGGCATGTAGTCACATTCTAACATGACACGCATCTCATGATTACCATGTTTGCGCCAGTCACATACCTTCGTCATCCATTGGCAGCGCGTAATAGCAAGTTTGGTACATGTGAAGCTAGTGAAACGGCTACGATCGCATCATGAGCGTAGCATGTAGTCATGTTGTTACATGACACGCATATTCTGATTATCATGTTTGCACCAGTCACATATCTTCGCCATCCATTCCCGTACCGTAATGTTAAATTTGGTATGTGTGATGCTACGAAACGGCCACGAGCGCATATTGAGCGTTGAACGTAGTCATGTTGTTACATGACACGCATGTCATGATTTTCACGCTGGGTCTGTAACGTGTGTTCGCCATGCAATCATGTCATACCGTACCAGTTTTGCAACATGCCATGTGAATGAAACCACCGCAAGAGCTGCAAGACCATGAAATGTAAATCACGACATTCATGACATGCATGTGATGATTTGCATGCTATGAGTAGTCCAATATGTTCTACATAGAGTCATGTTATGCCATACCAAGTCTGGTATTGATATAAATACTGAAACGGCCAGGAGAGCTAAAAGTCGTAGGCGGCTAGATAGATAGATAGATAGATAGATAGATAGATAGATAGATAGATAGATAGATAGATAGATAGATAGATAGATAGATAGATAGATAGATAGATAGATAGATAGATAGATAGATAGATAGATAGATAGATAGATAGATAGATAGATAGATAGATAGATAGATAGATAGATAGATAGATAGATAGATAGATAGAATAGATAGATAGATAGATAGATAGATAGATAGATAGATAGATAGATAGATAGATAGATAGATAGATAGATAGATAGATAGATACGCTCAAAGTCACCGAAGTTCGCTAAGAAATGCTTCGCGTTTAAAGGCGCTCATGTCTTGCAGAGAGCTCCCTCCTGATATTTGGAATTCGCCAGCCAGACAAGCTTTTTCAGCCAGAGAGGTTGGAACTTCAGTTAGCGCTTACTAGGGGAAAGGAGTAGTTTTAATGCCTGGTTTCTATGGCATCATTAGCAAACGTCGTCTAGTCTCGTAATCCTGATAATCCTGGCGTCTTGGTCCGTTAAACATGTAAACATCAATGTTGTCTAGAATCGTGGTTTCTGTGCACGCCTCCTGCTCCGATCGCTTTTCAAGCTAGTCATATTCAGGCAGAAGAAAACTACAGCTGGTAACTATTTTTTCGGGTATTGTAGCCTCTTCGCCAGTTCTTGAGTGTGCGCTGTGGCATGCGTCATCCTTCGACGAAACATAATTGTCAACCGTTACTTTAGAGCGTTTCGGCACGGCCATTGAGTCTCATAGAAAGGCGCTGATTGACACGAACATGAACTACACACCAATACATGTAGGCAGCGTATTTCAAGGGGGTGACTTCGCATTGCTAGGAAACAATGCACTAAGTAAAGTTCGGGCAGTGACACTGAAAGACTGAATGCGAGAAACGAGAACTTAAGCGACGATACATGTTGGCTGGTAAAGTTCTACCTTAATTACGAGGGATTGTTTCTCCCCTGATGGAAAGATTCGCGGGTATATATTTTGTCCGCCTCCCTTTAGGCGCCGGTAAAGTCGCGCTCGCCCAATATCTTACTTTGTGCGCGAAACGTCTCGTGTTTATGATTGCCCCCCTGCGGAAGCTGGTAGGTTCAGTTGCGTTGTGATGCCATACCACAAACGGGAATAAACGCAAATGAACTGATCACTTGTAATTTTTTGTGGTACGTGGCTGTTCCTGTTCACGCCGGCGTAAGTGCTGCAAGGATGAATGCACGTACTTGTTAGAACAGTGTATACTTGACATATCTACGCTGCGCTGTGTAATATACAGACATTTCTGAATCTGTTGATGTGAAGGGAAGTGGCGGCTGCACGCTTCCAAATAACAGAAGACGCCTCGCTGCAACGCTATCGTTTGAAAGAACATTGCTACAAAAGCTTCAAAAAAATTAATGAAACGAGAACATTACGCGTTTTCGGGCGTATTTAAGTTTTCTAGCGGATATACCCAGCGAACAAGCTATTTCAAATGGAGTATATATAGTCTCGTCCCACGTGCATTTTCGAATTTTACCAACTGAACATTTCTCAGCAATTATTGTCCTTGCATAGTTAACCATAAAAGTTGTATGATTGGAGTACTTCATTGCTATGAAAAGTCGCAGTGCAACTGTAATTTCAAAGAGGGTTGTGAGAAAGCCTGTCCGAAAAATAACGCGTTCAAAATTGTGTTGCCAACGTGCAGCATAATTTATAAAAATATTTATTGCGTATCTAAAGCATTCTTGGTTGCAGGCAGCAAAGAAAAATTGTTGAGTAAAAGCTATCACTGCGTCATGGCTGCTTGCATATAGCGTTTAACATAAAAATCATTCCCAAAGGCATGCAGTCACAAACATTGTGAGAAATTATTTGCTCAGCAAAGTAAGCATAATCGAAATGTATTTATGAATATACAAAAACATGCTGCGTATACCTCTCATTCCTCGTCGAAAGCGGAGCCAACCTTGACTTGTGAAACGTATACTTCGCCACAACGAGGACTCCGCCCTCTACGTTTTACAGAGAACGAATAAAGGTGTCTTCTTCGATTGGGCAGGTCATCGCAATGATGCTTTTTCGAAGACTAGTTCATTCAATAGTGCGACAAGAGGCCGTTGCTTGAAACGGGCAGTCGACTTGTCGTTCACACCTGCCGCAGTGCTCTAGTAGGTGAATGTACTCGACTGCTGACAGGCAGGTCGCGAGATCAAATTCCGGCTGCTGCAGCTGCAATTTTGATGGAGGTGAAACTGCTGTAGGTCCGTGGGCTCAGATTCGGGTGCACGTTAAAGAACCCCAAGTGGTCGAATTTTCCGGATCCCTCTATTACCGCGTCTCTCATAATTGTATGATAGGTTTAGGACGTTAAACGCAACAATGCAATGAATCAATTACCGGTCGTTTACTTTGTTTTACTGCGATCACTTTACTATTACTCACTCTCTTGACAAGCACACGTATGGGGAGAGGTGGGAGTCTCATGACTTTGATATACATGTACACAATCTGTTCAAACTACTGCTATTAGTGATGCCACAGAAGAAAGCTGATGCCTGTGCCCCCTCTCCTCCCAGTCGAGTCGTTGTGAACCCCTCCCGAAAAAAATTTCTAGCTACGCCCTTGATGCTGATCGTTACGTGTGTTTCACGGCGAATCAAGCATGGTGCACGAGGGCGTCACAGGAGATCAGACAATGCCTATGCGCGTGTGATGATAAACTTTCAACAGGCCCCAGAAACTCTCATGTTCAAGTGATCACCTGAAAGGGGCGAAAAAATCAACCGCGGCGCGTTTCTGCTTCAAACACCTGGAGTGGATCTGCTAACCTGTCTCGCCAATCGCGCTATTGCACTTTCTTATAGAGAAGCCCTCGTCAGAGCCAAGTTTTCATTTTAAATGATCAAATACTACACCTTTGCGTACCGCTACACACAAAAAAAGCAACTTGATCTTCTAGCAAGTAGTTTTTCTAAAACATGTGCTGCGTCATGAATTTTTCGTAATAGTTTTTGCTCCAGCTCACTCAAGGTCAGCCGCAGCCTATTGGCATCATTATCCTCATTTCCAAATTTCTGGCGGCCAACGGTTGCGACGGCAGGTAACAGCTCGCGGTATGTTCGGATGTGTCTCGGACTGTTACGTTTCGCTTTAAATGTTTCGAGCCTCTGCCGCCCACACACTCTTTCTGGCTCTGTTTATTTTGACTCGTTCAAATGCTTCCGCGAAGGGAATTCAAGTGACTTCCAGGGAACGAAGCGACCGTTGAAGCTTTCATCGGATGAACACCCGTTGCAAGCCCGGGCCGGTGAGTAGAAACCACTTCTGTTTTTTAAGGACGGTTGCTTGCGGGGATAGTTGGTTCATTTCAACATATGTAGTTTCTTAGCCAATGACTGCGAAGAAGTCACGCGGTGGCAGCGCATTGCAATATTAAAATTTGAATTTTTTTGTCTCAATCTGTCACCGGAAAAGCGTGGGTTACTTGCGGCGTGGCTTCACGTGGGAACAGGTCGCTGACTCAATAGTTAATTTTCAAATTCTGTCGCCAGGTAACACCAACCAGGCCGTTGCGATGAAAGAAGGCACATGAATCACTGTCGCCTCGCACGTGTCTTCGTAGCTAGCTCATATATTAGTGCAAAAACCTACTAGTTAATAGTTTACTGCAGTCGCGTTTGAGAAACATCACATAATTATGGGTCTGGTTTTGCTATAGTGTGACAAAGAAAGCGTCACATAAATGAGAAATACTTCTTTTACTGCCGTAGCCTCCTGGCCCACCTGACATGGAAGCAGCTGTGTACAATGGGCAAGGAACCTTCTACATGACATGCCTTGTGAAGAAGCAGCCCTGAGTGATGCACGTGTTATGAGGTACAATTACATATATGCATATAATAGAACTGTTTACTAGTTAACTGAGTGTATTTGTTACCTTGGAAAAATTTCATGCATTGATCATGCATTGATTATGCATTGATTCCATGCATTGATATCTGGTGATGTTACTTGTTTTTCCTGACTGCCATGCAACGACAGCATGACTACCCCCGAATGTCCACTCTGCAAGCCCGTTGAAACTTCTGAACGTCCACTAAAACAGGTCATCTCAAACCTCACACATGCAATGATGTATTTGTGAATGTTTTGCCACGCATATCGTGAAAGGGCGCTTTAGATTGGCCGCGAGGATGGAATCTACACTTCAATAATGTTGAAACTGTAACACTATTAGTTAGATTGCGTGGCACTGCTGAACTCAACAACACAGGTTTGATGTCAGCCACCTTAGCCATATTTCGATGGGGGTCAAATGCTAAGACGCTTCTGTTCTTAAGGGTTCGTTCAATTCGCCTGCACCACATGATCCCTTTTACAAAGTGCTGCACCTCGCCATTTCAGTGTGGCAGCAATGTCATCCTATAAACCGTGCCATACATTTCAAAAAGCGCAGAAAAGGTACGGCACTATTTGAGTTCACGATTTTTTTGTACCTCCTACTCTGACGGCGCTGGTTCGGTGCAGCCGCACCTACAGCTTAACAAACAACATAGCATTAGACGTAGGTACTGTACCCACCTCTACAAACGCGGCGTGTTCTGTCCAGATGTTTGCACCTCATTAAATTAAGCGAACAAAAATGATTCCACCTTATCGGCACCTTGTCATTCACTTGTGATGCCGAACTCGTGCTGCACAAGTTCTGAACTTCTCATGCACAGCTGCGAACCATTTCCAATTGGTGCAGGTGAATAAAACTGACCCTTAAAAAATGGAAGCTCAAAATACGAAAAATCTGTGAACAGGAGGTGTCAGAGCAAATGTTTTGACAGGCAGTCTTGTCTCCTGCGAGGCTAGAATGTCACTTGTTCTAACCCCTAGAAGCCAGAATCAATCTGAATTTGCCCACTACTGTACGAATCATGATCTCTTCATAACTGGCATGTGAATCGCCAGAAACTATAATTGCGTTACAAAATTAACACCACCGCAGCAAGGGGCATTAACAGTCTTTCCGATATTTAATTGTTCCTTGTGACAGTTTACAAACTACACCCAGATATGTTTTGTCTTAATTAACTATGTTTAGCTCATACAAGTTTACAAAATAGAAGCGCCAAAGCTGATAAGGCTGCACTCAATTGCTTTAGCTTTTCACGTATGTTCAATGGGCTCCTAGAATAAAAAATGATAAATTTGATGAGCACCAGCTGCACAGCTTCCTCAAAGACGTGAACACTGTCGTGGAGAGCAAGATTGGGTTCGTTGGATGTGGCACATTTTTTTTCATATAGCAGAGAAGCGTCCCAGACTTCTTTAAGCACATCTGCTTTTGTTTATATTAAGTTGTCATAGCTATAGCGTCTACCACTACTTAGTAAAATTCTGTGCACTATCGCCATGAAAAAAAATCTAGGAAATTCCACAGGTAGTTGAAACATACGTGATAATCACTTATCCACAGCCGCACTGCAAGATAGTACGTATTTCAAGTCCTAACCTCTAAAAGTGGCAAGGGGAGAACACAAATGAAGCTTTCAAGCACAAGTAAACTGAAAAAGTAAACACAATAACAAAAGTTTAATAGATGTGACCTTTATTGATCCAGTATTTGGACAGATTCACATCATGTACCACCAATCGATTTCAGGAGTGCGTCATTAAAAGAGAGTGCTCAAGTTCTATTGATATGCCTATGCAAAACAGAGATTGTGCTCAGAGCTGCGCAAATAGTGTACTGTAGGAGCACCAAAGATGTACAAGCAAGAAAATTGTACAATGCATGCCTAAAGCTTATTTTCTTAGAACTGAGCCTTTTCGATATTTAAGCACACACCTCAAAACTGTTCCTTAAGCATACATGTTCGCTGTGTACTCTGAAGACCGGTCATTACCTGCGACGAGAAATTCTAGCTGTAGTAGCTGTGTAACTTAACTCTAACAATAAATGTAGCAAGCCTGAAATATTTTTCTAGCCCCATCACCTAACTACATATTACCTAAGATATGGGCTCACGGCTGAGAATTAAAACTAGTGCCTACCCTGTCGACATGACGCGACATTGCATACTTGTGAAGTACTCAATGTAGCATTGCACAGCGAGAAAGATTCTGAACTGCACGCATCCACGATTGCTTATTTGACAAATTTAGCAAAACTACATTGCTCTCACTTTTCGAGCTATCTATCGGCAATGTGCAAGTTTCTTTTCCTATTCCACATCATGCATTCACTTCACTTCAAGATCAACACTACAGGGCAAGCGCCGCATCTGACGGCAAAATTGAACCCTTGTCTTGGAGCCACTGTATAAACTCGAACGCCGCAACACAATAAAAACGACGTTCATTCAGCGATCTCGATGTTCAGTTATATGCATGTGCTTGTTGGCCTTCAAGAGTCTTTACACATGGGTTGAAAGCTTTCAATATGTATGAGCGACTTTTCTTGTTTGGACCCAACCGTATACATTCGTTGTACCAGCTTGGACACTAGCAGTAAACGATGCAAACCTTACTTGTTTGACGATGTTTTTGCAGTCGAGGCCAGTTAGGTCACCTGGCGATAATTACAGACCCGAAGTGTGATTTAGCAACGAAAGAAAAATTCCAGAGAAAGCGGGCAGCGCGAACCAGCCGCGAGCCCCCCACCTGCAACGAAAATTGCGTCGGTATATTGATGATAGTACTACCAGCACCATCTCGCCTCGCGGTATTGCAGTTCAGTACGACACCGCTACGTATTTGCATGTTATTTTGATACAACAGCCCAAAGGTACAGTTTCCGTTCTCTAAGCGGGTAGGAGTTCTGTGCTTTGAAGCTCGGCCGCATCATAGAGAAATATAGGATATACAGAGTGGCCACCGAAGCATTTTCGCAGCCCATCAAGAAAGAATCTGACAAACTGCTAGATGGCGTACCTATGCTCACTTCTGTTCTGTTCTGTTCTGTTTTAACTGTTTTGCTGTGGAGAGGTTGAGGTGCCTATTGCCTCGGCTACTCCATATCTCACTCCATATGCTCACTTCTACTCATACCCGCCTCAAGAGGACTAAAAATACCCAAGTTTGGCATCAATTTTTTGCAAAGAAGTGTTATTCATTTATGCATTTTTTCATATCCGCTATACATCATGTCCCGCTGACGACGTTTATTGCCGTGCAACAAAAATCAGTAAAGTCTGGCTAGAAGGTGTGTTCTTTCTCCAGTTGTTTCACACAAAGAGACGCATTTATGTAATTTACACGTACTGCACATGTATTCCATTTTGAAAGAATAGGTGTGTAGCCTAGTTGTAAGGACATTCACTTTCGGAGCATGGGGGTTCAAATTCCAGATTCGGAGCGAAAGCATTTCGTTATTTTACTATTGTTCAATGCGTTATCGTGTCTGACGAGCCACTCGTGGCGCTGAAAGCAGCGCACTAGCTTGGCCGCAGGGCTCTACGGGAGTGTCCACTCTTTTTCTAAGTATGCATCTCTTTGGCCGCACTGTCTGCGCTGGCATCCAGTGGAGCATAAAGCCCCTTGATCTTGGCTTTAGCAGGGCACGGTAACGCTGCGTCGTGTTCGCACCAAAACAGGACGACCATGTATTACCATAAGAGTTATCGTGTCGGGACGTTCACGAAGATAACACATGGTATTTTCAAGACTGAACCATTATTCCGGTAAACTGTGTCCGTAAAATGAAATGTACGAGCAATACACGTTGTTGACTGATATCGGTGAACAGAACGAGGGCCGTTGTTAATCATATTTGTGGCAAGGTGAGTCGGCATTTATACATGGGACATAAAACAGATCAGGAATTATCGCTGTAGCCCACAGTTGTTTCAGAAGAAATTCGGCAGTGCGGTTCAATGAAGCCACAGCCAAGAGGACAGGAGATGCTCCAGTTCTTTGGCCCCTTAATGTAAACGCTGTGAGTTGATTAAACGTAGCAAGCCAACAGTTTCCGTTTCGGCTATATTGAGTCATTAAATTCTTGCTAAGCATCGTTTTCTCCATCGCTAAACTCTCAAAAAACAAGGAAAGCGTAAACTTTACTCCACAGTCAACGTGCAGAAGCTATCACAATCTAAATTTGAGGCCTATACGCTTGAACTAATATGTTCAAGTTGAGTTTTTCTTCCGTTCCATCGAAGACTAGAATTTATTACCTCGCTCTATTCATTCCTCCCCATGGCAGAGTTTTATATCCGAAATCCGCAACATATATATGTGAAATACGCTAATCTCTTTGCAAATTGTACTAGTTTCTTTTTTGTTTTCCATGCTCCCTTTAGTCGGCTTATTTTTCACACGACGTTAGTATGTTACCTTTTTGTGTTATTCTTATGTTTTAGTTACATTTTTGTGTATTTTTGTATACTGACTCCTGCCTTAGCGCAATCCGGGCTGCAGTATTTTTAAATAAATAAATAATAACTTGCCCGAAAATCAGTTCTCCTGGATTTCCGCGTTTGCACGCTCAAACATAGGGGGCGCAGTACGCTCGTGACCATGTCGCTCACGCACGCATGGCTCTCTTTGCAGTTGATGCCGCTTATCGTCGACCTAACGTTATCAAGCTTGGAACCACCAACTTTTCCGGATCTGCCGTGTCTGCAAGCATATGACGTCACTTGGAACACCCAGTGGGACCAGCCTAGTGGGACAACGCCGGAAGCCAGCCGCAGCGTGGATATAAAGCCGTCGCCGAGCCCGCCGAACTTCAGTGGGGGCGGCAGTACGCTCGCGACCATGTCGCTCACGCACGCATGGCTCTCTTTGCAGTTGATGCCGCTTATCATCGACCTAACGTTCTCAAGCTTGGAACAACCAACTTTTCGGGATCTGCCGTGTCTGCAAGCATATGACGTCACTTGGAACACCCAGTGGGACCAGCCTAGTGGGACAACGCCGGAAGCCAGCCGCAGCGTGGATATAAAGCCGTCGCCGAGCCCGCCGAACTTCAGTGGGGGCGGCAGTACGCTCGCGACCATGTCGCTCACGCACGCATGGCTCTCTTTGCAGTTGATGCCGCTTATCATCGACCTAACGTTCTCAAGCTTGGAACAACCAACTTTTCGGGATCTGCCGTGTCTGCACTTGGAACACCCAGTGGGACCAGCCTAGTGGGACAACGCCGGAAGCCAGCCGCAGCGTGGATATAAAGCCGTCGCCGAGCCCGCCGGACTTCAGTGGGGGCGGCAGTACGCTCGCGACCATGTCGCTCACGCACGCATGGCTCTCTTTGCAGTTGATGCCGCTTATCGTCGACCTAACGTTATCAAGCTTGGAACCACCAACTTTTCCGGATCTGCCGTGTCTGCAAGCATATGACGTCACTTGGAACACCCAGTGGGACCAGCCTAGTGGGACAACGCCGGAAGCCAGCCGCAGTGTGGATATAAAGCCGTCGCCGAGCCCGCCGGACTTCAGTGGGGGCGGCAGTACACTCGCGACCATGTCGCTCACGCACGCATGGCTCTCTTTGCAGGTTAGTTATAACTCAAAAACAAGTTATCGTTCTAACTGCATTTTTCTTGTTGTGCTGCCGCTCTCACTGAGGAGTTGTGAAATTCTGTGCTCTTTGTGGTCGTATCTAAAAGTGTTACTTTCTGATGATGTTGAAACAAATCCGGGCCCAACCACTCAGGAACTCCTTCAAAAAATTTTAGACAACCAAAATCAAATGGAGGCCAGGCTTGCTAATATTGAGGGCAAAATTCAATCTCTGGCGGACCAGTGTGGGAGGCTCCTTGGCCTCGAAGAAACCGTCCGCAACCTAGAGCGAACTATCCAGTACCAACAGCAAAGAATAACTACAATGGAAGATAAAGCCCGACAGAACAATTTGATTGTATTCGGTATTCCGGAAGCTGAGAACGAAACGCGAGAAGATATACAGGATAAGGTGCTAAAAATCGTATTCACTAAACGTCTTGGTGTCACTGTGTCGTCCGTAGAGCGAATCCATAGACTTGGGCGAAAAAAGTCCGATAAAGACAGACCTATTGTCATGAGGCTATATGACTACAACGAATAAATTGCGATATTCAACCAGTGTAAACAATTGAAAGGATCAGAGATCAGTATATCTCATGATTACTCGCAGGAAACTCTTGAAAAACGGAGGTTACTTTGGCAATCAGCCCGAAAAGACAAGAAAGAGGGAGCGAAAGTCAAGCTTGTTCACGACAAGCTCGATATTAATGGTACAATGCACACGTGGGACAAGCAGTCGAATGCTCGGGCCAGAATTCGCAGTAATAATTGAACTGCTTTGCGGGATCGGGACTGACAGCAGGCGAGCAATGGAATTAAGCTACTAAACATAAACACCCGAAGTGTCGTAAACAAGCTTGAAGAATTAGAGTGCGTATCGTTACAGCATGATCCACATTTAATTGCCATAACTGAGACATGGTTAAACGAAGACATTACGAATGACAAAGTATTTCCCAGTTCATACAGCGTAATCCGTAAAGATAGGGCAACGAGAAGGGGTGGTGTGGCATTGCTGATTAAAGGTTCCATCAAGTATGAGCAGTTACCCCTTTTAGATGACCACGAAAGTGTTTGGTGCAAGATATTTCTTGACGAAATAGCTGTAATAATTGGCGTTATTTATAGACCCCCGGGAAGCCCGGTCAAATTCATTCAAAAAATAGATGATCACTTAACAGCCCTAACTAGTACCAAAAGCCGGATAATTATGGTTGGGGATTTCAACTTGGCTGGAATAGACTGGGAGGCGCGCATTCCTGGGCCCTTAGAGATGCCTCACGCGGAATGCATATTGGAAACTATGGCAACACACAGTCCTATTCAGGTAGTTGACAGCCCCACGCGAATACAAGGACAGTGCCAGAGTTTGCTGGACCTCGTATTTTTGTCAGAGGAAACGTTTAATTACACAGTCGAAATTGAGGAAGGGATCTCTGAGCATAAGATTGTCGTGGCCATGGTTCAAATTGCGAAGAAGGGCGTAGTAAAAAATTCGATCGTGAAGGTTTACAATTTCAAACGTGCTGATGACACATCCATTCTTGATCTACTAGAAACTGCTCTTGATAAGATGCCCAGAGGAAATAACGTTCATGAACTTTGGGAATACTTTACACTTACTGTGAGTGAATGGTTATCTCGTTTTGTGCCGAAAAGAAAGAAATGCTTACAAAAAACAAACCCGTGGGCTAATCGACATATAATTTATTTGAAATGACGACTGCGCTGGGCACGACAAAAAAGACCGAGAAACCCCGTTGCCATCGCTACGCTTAGTACCGACGTGCGGAAGGAGTTAAAAACTGCTAAAAGGCATTTTGTTTCAACAACGTTGGCTGATTATTTGAAAAATTTACCTCGGAAGTTCTGGAGATACTTGGTTGGGTCAAAGCCGGCTACAACCAGTGTACTTTTAAATGGAAACATTTGCAGTGATCCAGTTTCAGTTGCTGAAGCTTTTAACAATTTCTTTAACAATACATATACTATCCCGACGGACATGGCCTCGATAAGTCAAGAACATGGTAGGCATTGTGAAGATGACATTGTTATCTCTAAGGAGGGTATAATTGAATTACTTTTAAAATTAGATGCCAAGAAGTCTTCAGGGCCTGATAAAATACCGAACGAGTTTTTAAAGCGCTATTGCGAATGGGTTTCATTATTTTTAGTCAAAATTTTTGCCTCCTCATTGGAAACTGGTGTTGTGCCGAGTGATTCGCTGCTAGCAAGGGTTGTGCCTGTGCCCAAAGTTGGAGACAAGCTGATGGTTGAAAACTATCGCCCCATTTCCATTACATGTACAGTGTGTAAACTTTTAGAGCATATAATTGGTAAACATCTTGTTGCGTACTTTGAAAATAACAACCTCTTTTACAACAAACAACATGGTTTTCGCCGACGCCTTTCAACTGTGACACAGTTATTTGAAACCATTCATCACTTTGCTGCAGCTATCAATTCGAAAGAACAAATAGATGTTATTTCATTAGATTTATCAAAGGCTTTCGACAGGGTATGTCATGCGAAACTTCTAAATAAATTACATGGTTACGGTGTTAATTTACAAATAATTAGGTGGACTCAAGCTTACCTGACGAATCGTCAACATTTTGTGGAAATAGCCGGCGAACATTCATCTTTTTTGCCCATTCCTTCTGGTGTGCCGCAAGGGTCGGTTTTAGGCCCAATTTTGTTTCTGCTGTACATTATTGACATTGCAAGTGGTGTACATCCCAACATTGAAGTGCGATTGTTTGCCGACGATTGTCTTTTGTTTACACGCGTCAAGACTGTCTCTGACCAAACTTGTTTAAATGATGCCTTAAACATTATTCACAATTGATGTGCAAAATGGGATATGGAAATCAACCCTAAGAAGTCTGCCTGCATGACAGTCTCAAACAAGAAAACGCCTTTAATGTATGACTATACAGTGAATACTAACCAAATCAAAAGATCCACCCAAATTAAATATCTTGGTATGACAATTACAGATACACTAAATTGGAATGCACATATTGACAATATCTGCGGATCAGCGCAGCGGAAACTTGGACTACTGAGACGTAAATTAAGAGGTGCTCCTCCGGAGGTTAAACTTCAGGCGTACAAAACTGTTGTTCGGCCTACCTTAGAATACGCTAGTGAGATCTGGGACCCGCATCACCAATATCAAATAGATAAACTGCAGCGTGTTCAGAGGCTAGCAGCGCGATTTATTTTTTCCGTTTATTAGAGGAGGCAGTCAATAACAACCCTGCTCACTGAGGTTAAACTTCCTCAACTTGCCATTCACCGAAAAATCACTCGACTAAAATTTTTATATCAGCTTTACAACAATAAGCTCAATTTAAACCCTTCCCTCTATTTGCGTCCCCCATAAGAGTCTCATCAAGAACCAATCACCCACACGTAATTATGCCCTACACACCAAGAATTGACACATTTAAAAACACTTTTCTTGTCAGAAAGATTGTCGACTGGAACTGTCTTGCCGCCGATTTCTTTGAGAATGTAGACACAGTTGAATCTTTTGTTGGTAAATTAGAATTGTTATTGTATGATGTAGTTCCCACTCTGTAACAGCCCGACAGGGCTTACAGTATAGTGAATAAATAAAATAACTAAATAAAAACATAGCACATGGTCAAAATATAATCAGAAATGCTAGCCGGCATTGTAACGTCATTTTCGAAAGGCAGTATCTACACATGCTGGTGACATAAAAAGTTGAAATGAATGTGAATACAGCGTTTTTACTTGACTTAAAACATGTTTCTTGTACTTTCTGAGCTTCGTTTCTGCCTTGGATGACAACAGGCGTTCGCCAGCGCAGCTAAAGATTCATTTATATTGACTGCGTTTTCGCGGTTGTTTCGGGGGCTGATACGTCTGCTCATGGCAGCTGCTCTGCGAATGCATTAGGTGCACGAAGTGTAGTAAATGCTCAATTTACATGTATTTTTCTCTCTAATTTTACCTAGTTTACGATTTTCGGTACGACAATAGTACCTTTTCGCCTAAAATATATGAGCAGTATTTTGGCTTTAACACAACTTCAACCACAACGACTACGGTGCTCCCAGACACTGTAAGTAACTCCATTTGACACACGTTTCATGCTTCGAAATGCACTGCTGTGGTATCACTTAATTAGTGGTGTCTTCAGCATTTTAATAGATCGTCGTTTTTTTTACTGACCGTATGTATAGTCTATTTCGTTTTTTAAGTACGACGGATGCCAAGAATTTGAAAAAAAAATGTTAAGATAGAAGAGTTGTCGGGGTCACAAGGAAATGCCATAGAAAGAATGTATACGCACCGCGCAATTGCGTTTTCTAAATGCGATAGAAGCGCAAAAACTTAGAGCCTAGTGACGAGATGTATCGAAAGGGGACCAGGCATAAGAACAGCAAAGGTACTTCGCAAGTGCATCAAAATACAATACAAGAATGAAGGAGCATTAAAGAAATTCTTATCTCGATACAAGATATTGAAACTGCATCAAATATGTCACCTGTCATTTGTATCTTCAATCACTTCGACACATTAGGTTATTCCTCGGTGTAATTCAGTTATCATCGCTCGTACAAGTTCGCAGTTTGCTTAGAAATTTCGTCTACATTCACAGATTTTTCTTACAATAAAACACGCTGGGAGACGACAGCTAGAGACCGTATCTGTAATATTCGTCGTTTTTTCGAATACTATCTTGCAGAATAGCGTTAATTGCTGTCCAGTAAACTAATTTACAATCTTCTGAGCTTTCTGAAAGGCTTGCCTTTTCAATTTTCGAATATACTCTACTAACGTCAAACAATTACTTGTCGGCGTTTTTGCGGCATGTAATAATGTCGTTGCGCAACCTTCTCTTGGCGTGAGATGGTTTTATAAAAACACAGGTAGGGTGCATAATCGCTGCCGTGCTTCAAAACATAGCAATAAAACCTGGTTTTATTCTGATCATTAATTGGGTTATGTTTTACTAAGCGACTGCCTGCAGCTTTTCGTCCTAGCAATACACAATGTTGCACACGTTTCATCAGATAAGAATGGTTATCATTCTACAATAAGACTCCATATGAATGGTTTAGTTATTACCTCCAGTAAATAGCTGTGAATACAGCAAATCGTGGATACTACCAATAAATTGTCTTCCTTACTGGGAGGCGTTCGAACTGGTCCATTTGGGGCAAAGGAAGACCGAGGCTGAGCATCGCAGCGGAGATCACCGCCATTTTCAACGGCTCCGGAGAAAGATTCCTTCACAGTTGGACGATGAAATAACACCAAACACTAAACATAACTATGAACAGTAAAAGTAAAACGTGCCCTCAGTATCTGAGTCAGCAGCAGCGCTGGTGTCAAGCCAACAAGCTGATCCTAGCCAAAAGGCGTCACTGGCTGTCCAGGTCACTCGTTTTATCTCTTGTTACCCCCGGTTCACTCCTCATCGCCTGCGGTCATTCACACTAACTGGACATTTCCTGTCAAGGTTCTTGACAGTAAATGAAGGGGAGGGGGGGTAGTGTGGTTGCTATAGCCACTCCAAGAACCAAAAAAAATCACGGCATATTTAAGGAGTGAATGAGGATGAGTAGGGCGAAGCGTTCTTCAGTCCGTCCGTGTTTCCGTCCTCCCTTCGTTCTTGCTTCCCTCCGCCCATGCGTGCGTGCGTCAATAGTGACTCACGTGAGGTCATCATGCATGTGAGCCACACATGCGCTCTACTAACCTGGCATCATGCATATCAAACGTAACGCTTTTGAAAGAGTAATAACGTTAACCATCTGTGCGGCCGTCCGTCCTGCCGTCAATGCATCTATCTATCCCACCATCCGTCCTTTCGTTCTTCCGTACCTCCGAGCGTCTGTGTGTCTGCCCGTTGACCCATTCTTCCGTCCACGCGCCCACCCGTCCAACCGTCTGCTTGTATGTCTGTCCGTCCATGCGTCCGTCCATGCGTCCGTCCATCCACCTTGTGAACACTTTAGGTCCCACCATCTCGCATCTTTTCATCATATATACATCATATACAAGTGCTGCCAGCCAGCGGACATTTGAGGGACTAAATGAGAGATGGCTATACCTACTACTACTACTACTTCTGCTACTATTACTACATGCATTGAGGATGCACGACCCATGGCTTGAAAAGCTTTGCCCCCCCCCCCGCCCACTCTAAAAAAAATGTCGACGTACGGAAGACGAGGGTGATAGGTCCCACGGAGCGCGACCGTACAGTACCGATATGCCATCCTCCAAAAATATGCAATATATATGCTGTTTTCTGCCAAAACTACTGCACATTGCTTCAGTTTTATTCCTATAAATTTTTAGACCTACTGCTCTGCGTTCCTTGTCCAGTTCAGTAATCATGTCCTGTAATTCATCCCCGGAGTTTCTCATGCAGGCAATATCATGCGCGAATCGCAGGTTACTAATAGACTGTCCTATTACTCTTATCTCTAACTCTCTACAATGTAGGGTCCTAAAAACCTTATGTAGAAGGTTTTCAGGGCCTTATGTTATCTGAAGTAAAAGCACTCGATGGCGCGTCAGCGCTTTTGATCGGTGAAGAAAACCAGAGTACCAAAACAGGAGGAAAGGAAATAAAGCCGGCGCTTGGGTGGCATAATAATAATAATAATAATAATAATAATAATAATAATATGTTACATCTCCAAACTTTACTTCTCAAATGGTGCTATGGCAGAAGGCAGATAAACTGCCTCACAGGCCCTATACCACCCAATCACTGTTCAACAGGGTTTCGAACATATATATACTATACAATTCAACAGAAATTAGCAGCACTATAAGATAAAAAAACGCCAGGCTTGCGCAGGAGGTGCAGCACAGTCACAGCGAATGCTAGAAGAGCGGCCTTTCAGAGCCTTTGTAAACACTCATTGGGTAACTCCTGCAAGCACACTTGCTTGATGCCCCCTACGGCATTAATGATAAAAAATTTTAGGGTCATAGGTCGGCATTCAATATACAATATTTCGTCATTCTTCTGAGAAGCGTGGTATTTGTTAGACTATTGCGAGGAATCTTGTGCGAATTGTTCGTGCAGTGGCTGACGCCGATGAAGTATTATGCCTGAAGTGGGTATGCGCCACAGTTAACAGCTGAACAAAAACAAGTTTTTGTAATGGGTTCGAGCATTGGACTACCCACTCGTTATGCTATTCGCATTGTGCGACGACTACTTGATCTTTCGCTGCTTTGAAACGCTCTATAAGTCGTATTATTGCGATTGCTTTCCCGAAATCAAGCCGTCCTAAGGCAAGTTTGCCGACAAGTTCCAAGCACCGGCGTAATTGAGTGGTAGAACACTGGGCTAGCACTCAGCGTACCCGGGATCTAGTCCCTTTGCGTCATTTGTGCTTGTTTTTTTTTTCCTATTTCGTGCGATAGTGGTTACGGAGACCGGCGGCAGCGACGGACATCTACGGTGCTCCGCGAGACCCGAACTGTGACCTTATAGCAGCTTTCGCTGTATAACAAGGCAAAATGCTATCAAGAACAGTTCATAATACTCATAAAATTATTTCAATAAATGCACTATTTTTGAATGTCGTCCATAACATAACGCTTGAGGCCCTGCTCAAACTATGAGGGTGCGCAGGACAAGAAATAACTTGTCTTCATTGACATATAATTTAGAAGTTGCGGATGTTGATTTAGAAAAAAGGTATGAGGTATTTAAGTTGATTAGTTCCATATTTAGTTCTACAAAGCGGAAGTTCGAAGTAGCAGTATATTAAACCATACCGTGCTCGCATGTGGTTAAATACATGTGCGAACATATTGATTTATCTTTTTACATTTCTCTGTGTGTGTATGTAGCAAGTCTTAGGTTATATAGCTGATTAATGATTAGGATCTAATTTTTTAAGAAGAATAACGATGTGTGGTCGAGCTATATAAGGTTTTCTATTTGTCGGATAGCTTGCTTTAAAAAGAACTGTCAGCCTAACTAAGTTGCTTTTGTTTGTAGTGTCCCAGTTAGTAAGCAGCAATATAGCTTCATATGTATCTTCGAGTAATACAGCTGACGTTTTAGCCAAGTCGGAACAAGATGGCGGATTTAAGAAAAACAGAAAACATTTCATTAGATCTAGAAATGCTATTATGTAAATTTTTTACATGATGAGTCCAGTTTAAATGCTGTTCGAATAATACTACCAGAAATTGAAATACTGATACTCGGTCAATAACACAAGCATCGAAAGAAAGAAAAGTGACGGCGTGATCAGGTTAGTTCCTAGGTTTGAAAAGAACGTATTCAGTTTTAGACACATTTATAAACCGTATAAGTTGGTTGAGAAATAACCAAATCAGTTCACGCAGACAATTGTTCGCCGCTGTTTCCAAGTCAGCTAATTTTTTTCTAGACAAAAATACTTGTATCGACAGCAGAGACGACCGTTTCAGGTGTATGGGGTATGTTCACAATATCGTTAACAAAAATGATTTCCAGAACCATACTAGTAGTCGACAAGGGCCTGCTTTTCGTTCGGAAATCGAGTCAATTGGACCTTTAAAATTAGTTCTAATACTTTAAATAAAGGGGGTAGCACAGATATTGGCCTCAAATTATTTAAGCCATTTGTACAAAGTATCCACCTTTGTACTAAATCACTACTTGAGTTACTTTCATATTACCAGGAAAAATCCTGGTAACCAGCGCGCTATTGCACACATGACAAAGAGGGGCACATAATAAATCAGCAACATGAATGATCAGTCTTATTTGGTCACATCAAATCCGGCTGCGCAATCTGGCTCTAAGGGTTTGATTAAAAAAAAAGATTTTGTGACCAGTGCACGGGAAAAGAAACATAGAGTTGGTACTGTCAGATGATTTATATTCACACAGATCTTTTCTAGAGTTACTTGTACGAGTGTCGTCTACAATACCTAAATGCAAAAATGATCGTTGAATTTGTTTATTAGTGAAATATCAGTATATCCAACATTATCACAGGTGTGCTGGGATCGCCCTACCTGAGTTACCTTTAAGCCTCCGGATTTCAGCCCATATTATTGGGTAGTTGCCGGATATTGAAGCAAGCATATTTTCGTAGTAGTCAGTGCGAGCTTTACGAAGATTTGAGTTAAGCTTGTTTCCCATATTTTTATATTCCCGAAGCATCGTTTCACTTTTACGTGAGTGAAAGTATGGAATAATCTATCCCTCATTCGACTTCTGTGGTATAACTCATGGGTAAGTCATGGTTTTTTTAGATTTCTGGTGACCCTTAACTTAATGTAGTGGAAATGCTCAAATGTTTGACTTTTTTGCAAAAATAAATTGTAAGATAAATTTGGATATATCTCTTTACATACATCTGTCCGATCAATATTCTCGATCATGGGTCGAAAAGCATCCAGTGCTTCACTATTAAAATTTCTTCTAAAAATAGGAATATCATGTGCACAATTGTGTTTTTGGGGCATGGTAAGAAAACAAAGATTGGCAGGTGATCACTAATGTCAAAAGTAAATCACTCTGAAAACATATCTGCGATATCTTAATTTGCTATACACAGATCAAATAAGCTTTCTGTGTCCGCCATCATTCGGGTGAGTGAATCAATAATGTTAGCGCAATGAAGCGAGCCTATGAGTTCATTGAAACATTTCATTTGATAATTGGTTAATAATAAATTGATATTACAATCACCAATCATAACAACCGATAGACTTGTCATGGGAACATATCTAAGAACCTTGCTCACAAACAAAATGAATTCATAAAAAACACAAGAAGGGACGATAATTACAATCACGGTACCACAACACTTTAAAGCAATTGACTCATATTCTTCATTAACAGCCTAAAATTCATCTAAAACTGAATAGTTCAGGTTACTTTTATTGTAAAGTGAATAACCGCCACCTAGACAATTTTTTCACAAATATAACCATTACGAAAATTGACATTAGAAACCGAATAAAATTACGTCTCTGTAAATGCGAGAACGTCACATTTATGATCAAATTCATCCAAAGCGGCTTCTAATTCTATGCCCTTAGAAATCAAACCTCTGCTATTATCATGAAAAACAGACAAATGATCATTAGGTTTTAAAACACGACAGCGCGAAGCAGAATTGAAAATACAGCTCTCATTTCCTCATGCTATGTGATTTTGTCATCAGAAAAAAAACGAGTTATAAAGCATACAAGAGCTCACTATAGCTTATCTAAATCCGTTTCGCGTTCAATGCGTATGGCTCACTCGCCATGTGTCTTACGCACAAACAACTTTCCTTCTTATGAACCACGTGAGTTCACGGCTTCTGTTCCCTGCTCGCTTATAGATCGACTGAGAAGAAAAAGAGAGGGCTTTCACCTTCGAGTCGCCTTAGGCGAATGCAAAAGGTACACTGTTTTATTGTGCCAGTTACATCACACTCTTGGCAGGTATTTGCGTTTACCGCTATCTGTCGTGTAAAGTTCAAATTAACATCATCTGGACATCGTATGTTATACCAGCGAGTAAAAGCGCACGAGCAAGGTCAGTGAACGTGTCAAAGAAGAAAAGATGGCAACAAATAGGCAACGAACAAAAAAAAACACGACTAAAAAGGCTTTATTGTAAAATTCCCATATCTCGTATGTGCCAAAGAAATTCTGTAGATTCCATGAGCTTTCAGTGTCGCTTCTCAACAATATTTACCGAATGGGTGGACATTTGTCGAGCGCTGGTCATCAGGATAATGTTTTTTTTTTATCGACGACACGTGGCGAACCCACACTATAACAGATCTATCGTAAAATTTTCCTCGTTTTGAAAGCATTCACAGAAACGCCCAGGAGGTACTCCACGGGGTATTTTCGTAGAGCATAGCTCATACCAAGACGAATGTTTCGGCAACCAAGAGGCTTTTCCTTCTAAGAAATCTGTAAGGGTTCCCTTCTGGCTTTGTATCACAAACCGGTGGTTGTTTTGTTCCCTTTATCTTAGCCGCGGCACCGCGCGCCGAAGTTTTCCAACCTGGCTCGCCATAAAGGTTGGTCCGTTAGAGAGCGACTTCGTAACCTTTCTTCACCAGAAGACAGTGCAAGTTGCAAGCGCACGAAGCTCGCCTGCTCGCGGCATGAATGCCGCGTCTTCAAAATATTTTCTTTGTGAGCCTGTGATAAATTAATTGGAAAATTCTTGTCGGGGAAGTTCTTGCACTAGAATTTCCATTGCATAACTACAGTTAGCTATGTGGCCGAGTGATAGGCCCTTTAGACCATTTATAATCGCTAGCGAGATTGTAAAACTTCATTCGCCACTTGTTTTTTGTGTTATGCCTACGTCACTCCCATGTTTTTTGTTTTTTTTTTGCTTTCGCAGTGTTTCGAAGTGTCCAGACGATGCCTTTCAGATAGAGATTTGCCTCTCGTGTTTATTTCTTGGATACTATGTGGTTGAACTTCACCCGAAAAAAACAGAAAGCTATTAGCTGCATGACGCAGTCTGCACCGACATTCTTGTGAAATTTTGAGACTGTTTTGGATGATTCCATTGGCATTGCGTTCACAAGCACTCGAGTTTATTTTGCAGCTAAAGCGAGTACCACCAAGAACGCTGGTTCTTTCATTATGTCCCTCATGCAAGACAAAGCGTTCCCCAGATGTTCCGGTTACCGACGACCAATGACGGCGATCGCCGCTATCAGTGTACTGCATGACCATTTTGAGTTGACAAGCGCAATGCGTAGACGAGGCGTTCATGATCACGTCAGCCAAAATTTGCAACGCTACGCAACGCGGAAATGGGTGAAATTTCAAGATGAAAGCTGCTCGCCTTTCCCTCTACCGGCGCACGCGTAGAGAATAAGGGCATGACGTGGGCGTAGGAATGGCCCTACGTACACAGCACTGCGGTCACGTTGGTCGTCTACGTAGACGACTCTGCTCTGACGTTGTCAACAATATACCACGTCACATGGCAAAAATTATTTAACACAACATGCGTAGCTTATGTATTTGCTGCTTTAAAAGGTGAATAAAACTTGAAATAAATAATCAGACGCAATAAGAAATTGCGCACGTTTTTCTTACATTTTTTCCCGTGAAATTCTACGAGATGTGGGACTAATGTGCCAGCGTTTCACATGCGCTCGGGTTCCCACGGTCGGCGCATTGAGCAGACGACCACCATGGAACGCTCCTACGCGTTCGCGCACTCATTGTGCTCACTTATACTACCGCGTCTGAGCCAGCGTTTCCAAACAATCCCGCCGAGACAGGCAGAAGACCCCAAAATAACGCTGGTGAAGAAAGCCACGCCACACGCGTGCGTGGGGGCTAGGCTTGTTCGGGCACGTCATGCGGACGTCACCTCTTGGTCGGATGCCGGAGAGGGTGGGAAAGAGGTTTGGCTTGCAAAGGCTACGCGGAGGAGCGGCAAGGGTTTCGAGCTCGTCTCCTCTCACCCTCGCTTCGCGCCGCTTCAAAAAACCTGTTTTCTCCGCTCGTAATGAACTGATTCGAAAAATTTTTGTCGCAAAACATTCCTCATCGAACACCCAACAACTTCCACTGTCTAACTAAACTTCGGTATGGGGCCTGGTGAGTGGCCCTTTAAATCAGTCAGCGCATGCGTTAAAAGCAGAGAAACACACACACATGAACGCGCGCACTCAATGTAAACGACGGCACATCGTCTGCTATGTAAGTTCTGGCGGCATCTGGTGGCACTTTCGGTCTCCACACATCGATTTTCCGGCCCATGCGCTGCCGTAAGGGAGCGCGCCGGTGAGCAGGTCGGAAGTTTATATACAAGGTCGTGTTGTGTGTGAGGTGGGGGGCGTTGAAACATATCTCTGTTTTTGCTAAGGTGAGCAAGGGGGTGAAGGAATGGGGTTGTGGAAGCTGTTACTAGGGGGGGGGGCATGGCCTTCTGGTTTCTCACCTGTGGGGGCGAATGCCCCCACTGCCCCTCTGATTCCGGAACCTTCGCGCATTGGCCCACCGAAGCGGCGCCAGCGGCACCGGTAGCAGGGTTTAATAGTCAACATAGCAGCACCCATGCAGACGCGGCCACCCTTTTTGACCCAAACTCATGCTATAGCTACTCGCCACCTCTCGTCAAAGCAGTAAATAAATGATGAAATTAGCGACCACTTAGTGCCATCTCAGCTGAGGAAAAAGCTTCGGGTATATCCTGTGTTTATCAAGGAGAGAAGCTGTGTTTCATTGTGCATCTCTGCTAAGCCTCATCTCCGAGAATTCAAGAATTAGTATAGAAAACACTGCAAAGTGCCAACGAATACACTGCTCTTGAAGGTGGAGGAGGTTAGGCAAATAAAGACGTGCTTTGCGAACTTACAGGCCACACAGTGCACGACATTGAAGTGATAAGATCGAGGCTGAAGGAAACCGCACGAATAGGCGCAGCCATGTGGACTTTGCCTACCGTGGTGGTTTTTAATTTCTTGGGGACCTTCGACGCAAAAGTTTTTGTCTGTCTGTCTGTACATTTGTTTGTTTGTCTACTCTTAACGGCACCGGGTACTTGAAACGGTCGACGCCATCCGCAGTGCTCACCAATGTTGCTCAAGATTCAGCGTTGATACCTAATTGTGCAATCATCAATATGTAAGCAATTATTGTGCAAGTCTGGGGCACCATAAAACACGTATATATTCTGCATGTGCATCTTTCACTACAAAATGCATACACAAGTAATTTTAAGGACCGTAGCGCTTATCACGCTGCTCTTACCATGCAACGCTTGCACGAAAAGGTGAGCGTTTCCAACGCTTTGCTAAGACGACACGGTGGTGGCACCTACCCGTCGCCTTACGTTCTACACCTTATCAACTCTGAGACGGGCATGCACGCCTGTCTCAAAGCCGCGCGTTTCGTTTTCCAAGGAAACTGCCACATGGCGTTCGTGTCTTGCGTGTGACGTGACTTGATGCGCTTTTTAGAAGTATCCCTCTACTTTTTAGAGTAGGGGGACTTTAGCTAAGACGCGATGGTGGTGGCACCTACCCGTCGCCTTGCGTTCCTCACCTTATCACCTGAGACGGGCGCACACACCTGTCTCAGAGTAATGCGCTTCATTTTGAAAGAAGACTGCCACGTGGCGCTCATGTCTCACGTGTGACATGACTTGATGCGCTCGTTCGTCTCCGCTGCACGCTCGAGGCACTCTAACGCAGCGCCTTCAGAATACCATTGAACGATTTTCTTGCGCAGAACATCAAATAAATCTTGTTCACTCTCTCCACACGCAAGACTATCGTCTTTCAACGACATTTGCAGATTACATGCACATACGGGGCCAATTTTTTCCCGGGTACTTCTGCAGCGTTGCTGAACATCCGCGTCGCGTCATCTCCTAGGCGTCCCCATTGCATCTGCTTCACTTCTACTCCCGTGCGCGCAGACGCTACGGGAACGCCGAGCAGACGACGTGAAGCGGTTGTTGAGCAGTGCAGGAGAAGACCACAGCAGAAAGACGCCCATGGTGTGAAGTCCACAGTGTTGTGGCACCACCTGCATTTGAATGAGTGAACTAGCTGCGAAAAATCGTCCATACCTCATGTACCACTGGCGGTCTTTAAACCTTGGAATTTTCAGTGCGTTTCAGCAATCAAGAGCGAAATGGCATGACAGGTGTACGCTGGGCGCACGCTCTTCCACATGCCGTGGTCCAAGTGAGTATAGATGTCCTCTAGCGTAATGGTTGAATCGCGCGCGCTCTCATCTCCGGATTCGGGTCATTTGTAGCTCTTGTGATTCCACCGCAAGTTTGCATTGAAGCAACAGTAGTTAAAGAAAGCACAAGCGCCAATAGGCTCACTGCCATTGTCATGTTAACGAATAAAGCGTGCTGCCTACACGCAAAGTAAAAATTGTGACAGTCTGTCTGCACTCGCCCTGTGCACGCTTATTTCGAGCGTGCTTTCTGCTTGAGGCGTGCGCTGCAAGTTTCCAGCTGCTTGCCCTTTTTCACCTGACATTGCGATTTGTTACTGTGGCATTCTTTCTTTTGACGTTGTCAACAAACAATGCACAATGAATCCTCAAGTACCCCTCTAAGAACACGTTTCACTTTCGTGTAATACCTATTCCTCAAACGAGGGATAAACCAATTTTTGCAGCTTCAGTTTTGATTAGGTCAGCAATATTTTTTAGTTCAGATTCTAATTTGCCGCAGCTCACGCATACAAAAACTTTCATCGAAATCGACTCAATACTAGAAGGTAAAGGTACAGAGGAGATGAAAAAAAATTGCCCGCAGCTTCCCTCGGGGGAACACTAAGGAGGATGCGGAGCATATAATTGGTTAACGGGGTGTTAAAGTGCGACTTACTTGGGTCGATGGCTACATTGGTTAACGTGGTTGTGAAATGGGGTGTTAAATTGCGACTTACTTGGGTCGATGGCTAAATTGGTTAACGTGGTTGTAGGAGGGGGTGTTAAATGAGTGAACACGTACACACGTATGCGAAAGGGCGGCTTTGGTCGAAGGGACGTCGATCATTGTGTTTGTGGATTCGTTGGAAATCATTTCACCGCGACCTTGGACGTCGATGCGCCGTACAAACCAACCGACGAGCGGCAACTGAGCGAGCAAGCGCCGACCTTGAGTATACATACAGCGCGATGGCGCATGCGCTGTCAGATGTCGAATGTTCTCGAAGGAGAAGCGCGCGCGCGGCACAGATGGCGACGGCGCGACGGCGCATGCGCTGTCAGCTGTCGAATGTTCTCGAAGGAGAAGCGCGCGCGGCACAGATGGTGGGCGACGGCGCGACGGCGCATGCGCGCGCGTCAGCTGTCGAATGTTCGAGAAGCGGTGCGGACGGCGCACTACAAGGCGCGAGTATAAGATGCTTCCGCATCTAATATAGTTTAAAAATGAAGTTTTTGTGTGCACACCACGGGACCAGAGTACCGCAAACCGTTTTCCAACGCGACCGGCGGCGTCAGCAACCATGCATTGCGGAGAAGCTGGTGCTCAGGCCAATTTTGTGTGTTCTGACACTGCCGCATCAAAGTGAATCCGGCTGACCTTCGCGCATTTTTTAACCCGTTTTATAGATGCGTGTGGGTGACTGTGTTTCAGCTCTATATGTGCACCAGGTCTGCAGCTCTACCATCACAGCCAACGGAATGTTACAATGACTGCATAAACAGGTATTAGACAGACGTTTTACCAGTTTTACCAGCTGCTGAGTGCTTTTTTGTTTGAAGTGTACATGCTGATAGAGAACTGCACCAATCTTTGTTGCGCATTCATATCTGTTCAACCGGAGCTCGATTACCTATCTTATGAAAAAGAAATATATTTATTCACAACTAACGTAGCTAAAATATCACGGTTGTCGAATTCGCTGAATTTAAAGTGAAAGCCCTTGAGATCACAAGGGCCGAATCCTGCGCCGTAGATGTTCACCGCCGCCAGTTTCCGTGACCACTATCACACAAAATTAAAAAAAAAACAGAATAACCTGCATAGAAAAGGTGTCGCTATAAAGAATCGAACCCGAGCTTTTTCAGTGGCAAACCAATACGCTACCTTAAACCTACGCCGAAACTTGGAGCTTAATTCTAAACTGACTTTATGTAGGCTGTATATCGGGTGACGATTTGAGTTTACATGTTAAATAAATTGTTTTAGAACAGTGAAGTGACAACCATGCATCACACAACTCGAATCATGCAAAGAGTGCGCCGTTATGCTCTTACGCACTTCAAAAGCCTAAGGCATAACTCTTCATTGAGTTATACTCACCGAGACAAATCGCGTAATTTCATGTATCGTCAAGGTCAACGAATGTCGCATTTCACCAGCTCGACGTGAATATTGAATGTTCCCACTCGTTCACCAGTCAAAAATTTCGAAAATTAGCACAATGCCAACATCGGAAGACGAAAGAAGTTGATAATGTTAGCTCTGCACAATTCGTCATACGCTGAGCGACAACCTCGCTTTTTTTTTTTACCTAAGCTCTTACGTAGCGCTTTGTTGGAAATCGGGCAGAAAAGGAGCTTTCAAGCACTGCAAACAGAGCATGAAGGACGCAAGCCAAGTATGACAATATCAAACACGGCAAAAAAAGAAACTGCAGGAGTGTCATCTGCAAAGACAGAGGGCGACTTCGCCGCATAGCTGGTTGCTAGCCAGGCAATATGGCTGATCTATGCGCTACTCTGGTGCCGTAGGGAACATATACAGTTACTCTACTCGGCACGACATTTAGGCCGCTTAGAGTGGCTGCTCGACGTCGGGCTTCCACAAGTTCGTTCCTGGGAGATTTTGGCGTCAAATATTTTTGTGTTCTTCAGATTTTTGGTGTCAAAGCAACAAATTGAATTTTTCGGGGATGTTTACCCTACCACATTGCCTTAATGGCGTCATGACCAGTGTAATGAGCCAAATGGAACATGGAACAGTTCCTGCATTGCCATAACATATTCTCGCAGACGCTCGTCTCGATGTTGCTTTCCGGCGTAAACCTCTCGCCGGGTACGGGAGTCGTAGTTAAATCGCAGGAGCTCTGCTCCGAATGCCGTGACAAAATATTTCCAGGACTCCAAAGGAGGCTGGACACGTCGCCAGCGTTCCACGGCAGGTGTCAGGGCAACGGGCACAGCCTGCTGGAGCAAATGGAGCTTTGAGTTACCATTAACGAACCTCTAAACGGAGAGGTAATCGAGAAACTCAATGATCAATGTCCCGGCAGCTTACCGGCTGAACGTTGGAACGTCTAACTTTCGCAGGGCCGTGGGCTGCATGCGTGTGACAGTGTCGCCTACAGCGGCATAAATGTTCGCCAGCTAAGCCCTGGCGGCCTCGAAAAGTGACCTGGGTGAATCCCGGGAGGATGAAGGAGTCTCGCCAAGTGATGGCTGCTGATCACAGGTTTTTGCCGTGTCATCAGCTCCCACCACGTCCTCATCAGTTCTCGAGGCTGCTCGGCGATTCGAGGCGTGTTCATGACCAAAATGATCTCACGCAAAACTATGTTCCAAAGAAGACTTTGAAACGCACCACAACTACAAAGAAGATAAAAGAACAAACACTCACACAAAATAAAAGTAGAGGGTCCCCATGAGGACCTCGGTGTTTCTGTCCGAGAACAATCAGCCGGCCCCACGTTACGGGCGCCCAACATAAGCTTAGTACCAAGGATCAAGCTGCAGCCTTAAGAACGTACACAGACAGCGAGAAACTGCACCGTTACTGCACGGAGTGCCCGACTCAACTGCTGGCCACCGTACTGCCCCGTAAGAGCGTAAGTGCGGGCGCCTGAACTACGCAATGTCTTCGTTGATGCGTACAAAGACAGACAGACAGACAGACAGACAGACAGACAGACAGACAGACAGACAGACAGACAGGCAGACAGATAGATCGAAAGATAGATAGATAGAAAGATAGATAGATAGAAAGATAGATAGATAGATAGATAGATAGATAGATAGATAGATAGATAGATAGATAGATAGATAGATAGATAGATAGATAGATAGATAGATAGATAGATGCTAAAACCGTCTAAAGTACGCAAGGAACTGTTTCGCATGTCTCACCTTCCATAGAAAAAGCGGCCATGGTCTGTTGGCAGCTGGCCTGGCTCCATAATTCAAAACGACGTCGTGGAGGCAGAAATCGGTGACATCAATGGCGCAACTTGTTGGAAGAGCTTGCATGATGGAGCAGCGCGTGGCGTAGTATGTGGCGTTCACTTGTTGTCAGAGGAAGACAAAGGGAAAGGTCCAAGTAGGGTTAGGCCAACGCGGGAGAACGGTTCTGACGAAATGTCAACGGGTTGAAGACGTCCGGCGGGAAGCGTCAAGGGTGTTTTCTGGCGCTTTGGCGCTTCCCACAGTGTGTGCAAGCCGTGGCAAAAAGAAGAGTCGGTGGATCCAGTCATATGTTCATGACACACCAAGGTTTCTGGCAGTTGGAAGGTCATGAAGCGCGTGTAGAGGTGGCGGCGAAGGTGCCTAGTAATGACAAGCAGCAGGGCTGGTCCATCCAGGTAAACATATTTGTGGTATAGTGCGTTATCGTGGAGGACAAATGAGCGATGGGACCAATCAGAAAATGGTGATTCAAGGCGTTCGATGACAAGCAAGGACGCATCATTGCGTTGCTTGCGACCGATGCGGCTCAGCCATAGGCAAGTATCGATGTCGGTGTCATGGATGGTGCTCAATTCATCGACCCGGTAGCAGGATAGCCAGTCTGCATCCTGATGTAGGCAACCCGACTTGTACGTCACTGTGCAGGTATACTCTTGCAGTCACAGAGCCCATGCCCAAGACAGTTAGTAGGATCCTTCAGAATGTAAAGCCGGCATAGCGCGTGTTGTTCGTTATTACAGAAACATTCGTACCATACAAATATGGGTGGAACGTCGATACTGCCTGAAAAGAGAAAGACATTTAAGCTGTGTAAATAGATTATTGAACCCAGGTGGTCGAAATTTCCGGAGCCTTCCACTACGGCGTCTCTCATAATCATATGGTGGTTTTGGGACGTTAAGCCCCACATATCAATCAATTAAATGGTTGCACTTGGTAGCTGTTGGGAGGCGGCTAGCGTAGGTGAAAACTGGGTCGTTTCAGGAGGCTCTCAGCCTTATTAAACTCGGTCGTATCTCCGTTAGCATTAGGCTAAGACAGCTCCGTTGACGGGACCAATACCACCGGTTCTGGCTTCTGTCGTAACGGATGTCTTAAAGTGGGCCAGTATAGGTGGAGTCTACAGGAGTCTATAGGATGAGCAAGAGTGGCAGCTTGAGGGGAACTTCACATAAATGTTACGTTATAAGAAGGTTTGTGAGTGGTTGAGCGTTTGTTGCAAGGGAACATTCACGAACATTACAACATAGAAACGAAGTCCTACAAAACCCCGGACCTCTTTGTTGGACTGGTGTGCAGAAAAATCCAAGACTGCATGAAGTTTCTCCAGGTCCGGTTGCACTCGACACGTCGACAATGGGGCCCGAAACTGCCATTCGCGGTGGCAGAATTGGCACTTCGACGAGTTTAACAGAAAGCCAGCAGTGCGGGAGAAGGCGAGAATAGCTTACAAACGCTGATGTAGGCAACAAAAAAAATGGCAGCATATCCACGGAGTGAATTATGGAGAGAGGGGCGAAGAATTCGTCCGTCCATTCGTTCTTGCTTCCTTCCATTCATGCGTCCGCCAGTGTGACCGTCCATGCGTCCATCAGCCCGTCCGTGCATGCGTCTGTTCGTGCGTCCGTCCCTGCGTTCGTCCATGCAGCCGCCCCTGCGTCCGTTCATGCGTCCATCCAAGCATCTGTCTATGTGTCCGTTCGTCCATCTATTCAACACTACAAGTACCACCATCTCGCATCTTTTCATCATATATTCCCCATATAGAAGCACCGCCATCCAGCGGACATTCCAAGAACTAAACGAGAGGTGGCACACACACACTTTCTTGCGGCTTGCGCTTCGGGTCCACTTCCCACCTTTAACCACCTCGAGTTCATGGTATATACTAGTTCACTGTATTCATGGCACTGCGGCCGAACGCTCGCTAAACCTTTCAAAAACCAAGGAGGTTACGCCCAGCGAGTATCACGTAGCAAACTTTTTCAGTCAGATATTGCTCAATGTACATGCCAATGGCTGCTATTGGGAAATGAGAGGCGGAGAATTCGGCTTTCACTTTCTTACGGCTTGCGCTTCGTATCTTCTTCCCATTTTTAACCACCTCGAGTTCAATCATGGTATATACAAGTTCATTGTATTCATGGCACTGCGGCTCAACGCTCGCTAAACCTTTCTAAATCTATGGAGGTTACACCCAGCGAGTATAACGTAGCAACCCTTTCTTGTCAGATAGTGCTCGATGTACATGCCAATGGCTGCTGATGGTGATCGCAGCCTGCGCGTTAACTAAAAGCCGAATGCTCCTGTCTCTCATTCCCCATTAGCAGCCATTGACATGTACATTGAGCACTATTTTTTAATGTTCAACAACGCACAGAAGAAGTCTCTCACCGGCACCACCTTGGAGGTCCAAATGTTATGCTTGTTACATACTACGGGGGACGAACGGGTGCCGCTATAAGGAGCTTCGCCCCTAACAGGCTCTGTGCACTGAGACAGGCTCCGTGCACTGAGACGCCGCGCGGCCTTCAGAGAAGACAAACGTTAAAAGCACGAGCAGAACCAAAGACTCCTACAACGTTCGCTAGCACGTAGTTTATCTGAACCATGAACTGCTGCGTAGTCGATTGTACCAACAGGTACACGCCGTGTCCTGTGGGAACGAAGTTTCAGTTTCTCGACTTGTACCTGCTTTATTGGACAGCGAAATAAGTGGAGCACGGCAGTGTGGCGTAAAAAGTGTTTAGTTCCCATTTACTGTACCGTCTCGTACCTGCTTTATTGGACAGCGAAATTAGGGGAGCACGGCTTTGTGGCGTAAAAAGTGTTTAGTTCCCATTTCCTGTACCGTCTCGCATTCTGCCGATGCGTGCTTGAATTTGTCTGAGACACCCTCTGCAGGTGCGATGATCTTGGGTGATGTTCTTGCTGCTATATGACTGGTAAGAAAAGAAAGCCATGCAAGAAATTTTATTTTATATCAAGGCTGATGGGACGTTTTAATTGACCTTAATAATTACTCCATCGCCATGTACCGTTCGCAGTTTTGAGGAATGCAATGTGAGGTCAAATAGTAATTTCCTGGTTTGATAATTCCATCAGTGAAGGGGCAAACTGAGTTACGTAGCATTTAACCGTAAACACAAGTAGCCACCCAGCAGCTTATGTGCACTCGATAGGATCAAGCTTGTACGTCATTAGGCTGGCGCAAGGCACCATGGGGGATTTGCCATGAAATGGGTGGTGACTTGTTATATAAATGAATTTGTTTATAAATTTCATAATCTCTAGCAATACATTCTTTTCTAAATAAAAAACTAGCTTAATTTACAAAAAAGCGTAATGTCGTTGAAGAATAGGTTTCACTTATAATACCTTATAATTCAATTCATTTTGTCTCGCATAGCAAATCGCATATGGCGTCCCAAACGCTCCTTTGTCTAAAACCAAGTGATGTAGCACGAAAGAAAATAACCACCGGAAGTAATGAATTGAATCCCCTCTTTCTGATTTGGTTCATTCGAAAGCCTTTTGAATCATGAACAAGCACAACTATACATGGTAAGAAACGATGCTTTGCGAATGCTGTAGCGACAGATGTGCATGTCGGTGTTCGTTTCGAAAAGCAAACATAATGAACGCAAGACGTTCGAGTAATTCAGAGGCACGTGACGGTGGCCGTAGTGACCGTGCTGTCGTCTTCCGCACTCTACAAGGTGAAGCGAAAGACGGAAAGGGGCATGCACCGTCCTCTCTGAGCTAATAATGATGATGATGCCTCCACTATGGCTCTTGCCCACTCAGGGGGATTGGCCAGGAATTGAGGATATGAAATTTAGAGCCTTTCGAATGATACCTTATCCTAACAGCAGGAGGAAAAAGCACGCGTAAATACAGTAAGAGCGCAATATTTTTTGCCATTTCAACCAGACAGAATAATATATATATATCGAATTGAAATTGCAGTAATTTCGAACACGTTTAAAATGAACGTTTAGAATTTGCTCAATAATAATGTAATAACAAATGTGCAAACGGGAATTTAGAGGCACATTCGTTTTGTTTCACGAAGATAACTGCAAACGGCATTAAAGGCATTCCTGTGGCTGTAGCCCATAACCGAAGCACTAAAGGAGAGTATATTCTCAATGGTGAAGGGTAGCTCAAGGTCAGCAAATGGGATGGCAAGGAGACGTTTTCTTAATAGACTGTAACGGCGGCATGACAAAAAATAATGGTCTATTGATTCCAGATCTGTACAAAAGCTGCATAGGGGAGATATTCCCAGACCAGCCCTGTGTGAATATAGATTCAAAGGGGGCACACGACATCGCAGTTTCGTTAACATGACTTCAAGTTGTCTATTATGACACCAGCCGGATTTTCATCGGTATTTCAAATGTCTACATTCAGTGCTTGGTGTTACTGCTTTTACGGCATCAGCACTGAGTGCAAATTTTCGATATCTTATAGTTGTTATACTGGGCAGCACCGGAAGCACGGAAAGTATTGGGCCATTTATTGCCATTCGAGCTAATTAGTCTGCTATTTCATATAACTTTAACCCGCCATGTCCATGTGGCCATAATATTTTAGGAGCTTAAGCTGTGGAATAATTAGCCTAAGGAATGTCCTTAAGGCATCTGATTGAGATGAAGCTGTCAGCGACGTACGTACGGACAGGGAGTCTGTAATGATTATTGCAATGTGGGCGTCCAAAGTTAGTTTGTTTTTGTAGTGCTAGACCAATTGTCAAAAGTTCAGCTTCAAAAATAGGTGTAAAGTCTGGCAGTCTTATTGAAAACGACCAGTCAAGTGAAGTAGAGTAAATACCTACTCCTGCCTTCTCATCTACTACTGAAGCATCCTTGGCTATTACATTATTTGTTTCCACGTGTGCGAGGTAATCTTGCAAGTGGCTATTTAGGACCCGGTGTGATTGAAATTTAGGCTTACAGGGAAAAAAGTCATCATACTTCCTGATGAGATTTTGATTTGGCTGGTTTGCTGCTGGTATATCTCGAATTTTTACGTTTATTCTGTCTAGTTGCTTCTGAACAAACTTTATTTGTGGTGTGTGAAAACGTGGCCAATGAGCAAGAAAGAAAGATTCTGGGTCGTTAATGAATACATATTCTGATCGTCTTACCGAATAGCTACGAAATTTTAGATAAGCCTGAACTGTCAGGATACGGAATCGACAAGGCAAGGTTGGTAAGCGCGCCTCCTGGTACAAAACATTGTTCGCAACAAACTTAGGGAGCCCTAGGCATAGTCGGACGGACTCACGCTCCAAAACAATCAAAGGTTTAGGCTTATAAGCTGGGCCACGTAAAAATAACACAGATCCCAGTTCTGGAATGGGACGCATATACATTTTGTAAATCATAAGCAGAGTGTTCCTGCGTAAAGCGTAGCATCTGCTAGAGAATCTGTGAATCGTGCCTAAGGCACGTTGTGCCTTACATGCTCTACTCTCTATGTGAGGATTTCAGTTTAATTTATCATTATAAATCATTCCCAAGTATTTAAGATACTCAACTTGCGGAATAGGCTCTTCTTTGAAACAAATATTAATTAAGTTAGGATCTGTTAACAAAAATATCAACATTGCACTTTTGTTCACATTTAGTGACATGCATGTTGTCTCTAGCCACCCCTCTAGCAAATTCATATACCTCTGCATTTTTATATAAGGAATGAATGTCAATGTCTGCTGCAAAGAAGGCAATGTCATATGCATACAGATATACGTGCACATTCTGGCTTTAAGAGATTGAACTCATTAAGATGTTGAATAATATTGGAGACAAAACAGCCTCTTGGGGAACTCCACGAGTTTGTTTAAATTTTGTCGAAGTGCAGCCATTCCTAAAGCAATAAAAATTCTCTTCCTCTCGTAAATTCTCCCAGATATACTTTGAGAAATTCTGGCTTAGAAGTACCTCCAATATCAAATTCCACACTGTCATATGCTTTGGCCATGTCCGAAGTCACTAGAGCAGCACGTTGCCTTCTTTTGCGAGCAAGTTGGATGCGGCTTTCTAAATCAGCGTGGCAACACCATATCGAACAGTGTTTTCTGAAGCCAATTCGGTTAGGGTTTAGTAATTTATTTTCAGTCATTCAATTTGTCATTCTCTTATAAAACACCCTCTCAAGAATGATTTGATATGTGGGGTTTAACGTTCCGAAACCACCATATGATTATGAGAGACGCCGTAGTGAAGGGCTCCGAAAATTTCGACCACCTGGGGTTCTTTAACGTGCACCCAAATCTGAGCACATAGGCCTACAACATTTCCGCCTCCACCGGAAATGCAGCCCCGTAGCCGGGATCCGAACCCGCGACCTGCGGGTCAGCAGCCGAGTACCGTAGCCACTAGACCACCGCGGCGGGGCCCCTCTCAAGAAGCTTCACCATATTAGAAGGGAAATTGGTCGTATGTTTTCTGTGGTATAGCCTAAGCCTTGTTTTTTCTGTATCGGAATTATTTTTGCTAATTTCCAATCGTACGAAACCCAGACGTGTCTTAACGAATAATTTACAGTGTTCAGGAGGTCACTTGGTGATAATTTAAATAATAATTTTATCGTGGCAGCTGTAATTCCGTCTGGACCAGGAGCTGATGAAGGTAAATTCCGAACAACATGTACTAACTCTTGCAATGTAACTGGAGTAAAATCTGTTATTACCATAGGAGGTCTTAGATCATACAACTTGCTTGATGTGAATCGACACTCTCGTTCTTTTGCAGTGATTTCCAAAGATTTCTTCATATCATCAGGCGATATGATTTCACAGACTCCAATGGTTGAATATGGTAGAATTTTACGCGATCTGAGGAACCTAAACAGGGTACTTTTATTCTTAGGGTTGGAAAGATAGCCATAATGATCTCTATCATATTCGTCTTTAGCTAAAGTGACTTTGCAGCATAAAACTTGTAATCTGACCAACTACGTGGACACTGAATGTACAAAAGTTTTTTCCGCGCGGCCTGTCGACGTCGGTAATCTTGTGCGCACTAAGGATTCCACCACGGACTCTGAGTTGCGCTGTTTGTAGACTTAATTACGAATTAAGCTTTTTTATAGTTTCTTTTGAGCAACACACATAGTCTCATAGCTTTTGTGTCTTCTGTCTCTTCAGAATGAATGGTCAAAACAGATTATAGATCTTGTTTGAAATTATTATATTTTATATATACTCGGTTCTGACTGCATGATGGTGTTCTAGGACATACAATATCATGTATTACTGGCAAGAAATCGCTGTTAGTGGCACAATCCAAGACAGTTCATGACGAAATACTGAGGGAAGAACTAACAGAACCTAAATTCAATGCTGAGCGAGACATGCCACCAGCAAAAGTAGGTGTTCCGGAATTGAGTCATGATAAATTGTTATCTGCTGTCCACTCCCATAATCGTTTACCACAACCATCAGTTCGAAACCCCCAACAGGTATGGTGGGAATTGAAATGTCCCACCAGAATTTCATCTCTACAACGAGGTGTCAGTGCAACGTCCAAACATCGTGTGTCAAGAACCCCTGTGGGTAAATATGCATTGACTAATAAGAAAGGTAAGTAACCTGTCAAAGTGATTTCTAAGGCAAAAATTTCGCTCTCCAGTTGCATATGCTTATACGCAATTTTAGCCTTTAGACTTATTTTACTAGTAATAAAAAATGCCAGGCCTCTACCTTTCGATGAACGGTCCAGACGGAAAGATTTATATCTATTTATTTGAAAGGTCTGATGTGTTGAAAGCCAGGTTTCTTGTAATGCAATTGTATCTGGATTGAATTTCGATGCTAATAATGATAAATTGGTTACTGCTGAATGAATTGATTGGCAATTCCTGTGAAGAATTCTGAGTGACCCTATGGTTAGGCTAAAATAGTTTCGTTGATTGCCTTATTTAAGACAATGTCTTTTATGAAGTCGGCTTTTGATTGGGTGTCTTTTTGGTATTTCTTGGACTTAGAGTGGCTAGGCTGAGTTCGGCAATTGATCGGCAATTCCAGTGAAGAATTTTGAGTGACCCTATGGTTAGGCTAAAATAGTTTCGTTGATCGCCTTATTTAAGATAATGTCTTTTAAGAAGTCGGCTATAGATTGGGTGTCTTTTTGGTATTTCTTGAACTTAGAGTGGCTAGGCTGAGTACTTTTGTTTGCTCAAAGGGGATCTTGAGCGCTTTAGTGATCGGAGGTCCATCTTCATTTCATCTTATTCCGACATGGCTTCCTCGGTAGCTTTGCTTTGACCCAGAGTGAGTTCAGCAGATGCATTCTCAACTTGAGCACCCTGTGACGAGGTATCTGAGATTACCTCTTTTAAAAGCCTTTACTTTCGCTGTTGTGAGTAGGTGGGCTGAGATTTTCAGCTGTGCTTAATAAGTGGGCCATCTCATTCGTGAGTACATGGGTCAATGTCCCATAAAGGCTTCCAGCTAGGCGTTCCATCGCGTTTTTCATTGCATTATCATTTGCTTCCGCAATAGAAGCAGAGAGCGACCCTTCCATTGCTGGTATAAGAGGTGCTGTAATTCTAGCATAATCTAAGTTTTGTGCTGTTATGACCGTCGTCAGCAGGCGCCATGCTGTCGCTGAGAAGCGTAGCCGGGCAGCGTTCCCACGCCTGGAACCCCGGTTTTCTTGGAACCAGCGTCGAGAGCTGATGGGGGAGCGGCGCTCTTTTAATCCTCAAACAAGTAGCCGACTGGCTGGCTGCCTATGCCCGCCAGGTATTGTCCCTGCTAGCCGGCGGATGAGACGTCGTGTCGCCACGAAGCTGTAAGTCGTTCCAGAGAGGACAACAAAGACAGCGTCTTCCTTTGAAGAAACGGCGACCGCCGCCACAAAGTGCGCTGCTAATTGAGCGGACAGATTGGCGGACTGTTTGATGTCTGCTGTCCGAAGCTTGGGACCCCTCGACCAGTAACACACACGACGAGCAAGAGCCCCTCTGGCGCCACCTTTCAGTGCAGTGATCTTGACTCAAAATTGGATGTTCACGTGCGCCGTGCATGCTCGTACCCCTCACCTGTTGTGTGTGTGTGTGATTGGTGTTCCACTGAAGAAGGAGGAGCCCGACAGGGCTTATAACGGCGCCGCAGAATGCGGGACGTCGCTCTGAACCAAGTAAAGGTTCAACCACCACGTTCGTAGTTTGTAAAAGCTCTGAACCAAGTAAAGGTTCAACCACCACGTTCGTAGTTTGTGAAGGCTCTGAGCCAAGTAAAGGTTCAACCACCACGTTCGTAGTTTGTGAAGGCTCTGAACTGTGTAGCGGTTCAACCACCACGTTCGTGGTTTGTGAACTCTTAACCTCATGCTGTAAATATTTGTAAATAGTGCCTTAAACCTGTTTGTTTTTCGTATCCCCATCTTGTAAGCGGTCTTTTCCTCAACCCGAAGCAACACCACGCTACCACAAGAGACCGGGTTTTGTTTTCGTATCTTCCAGCGACTTTCCTTCCGACTCGCAACAACTGGTTGACAGAGGTGAGATACGACTCAGCACACCGAGCCACAACAACTGGTGAACAGCGGTGGGATCACCACAACTGGTGATCAGTGGTGGGATTCGAAGCTACAAGTGACAACAACAGTCGGCCCAAGAGAAGCAGCTGGCTCGAGACATGAATTACGTATGGATGAGTGCTTGGCTTTTCCTTTGAGTGAACCAGGTTCTAAAAGAGGGTAAATTTTAGAACTGGTAGTTAACTTTGCCGAAAGACTCAGTTTCGCCGTTTCGGAAAGTTGTTTTGGAAGTAGCGAGCACTCAGTACGATCATGGACTTACGGGAGCTGCAGAAGTCAGACTTGTTGCTGTTGTGTGAGGAATTGGGGATCGATACAAAGGGTTTGGCACGAAAACCCATAATCATTCAAGCGATTAATGATTTGGGGGCTGATGATGAGGAACTAAGCGAAGAATGGGACCTCATCATCGAAAGAAAACTAAGAGCAGCTAAGATGGAAGGAAAGAGTGAAGACGAAAGAGAAGGCCTCAAGCTAAAGTTTTTCAAACAAGACTATGAATTGAGTAAGAGGCTGTGACTCCAGCAAGGAGTACTTCTCGAAAATGAGGCAGAGCTCGAGATGTCTAGGTACATGCAGCCATATGAGGTATCATGGGATATGGGCCTGTATCTTAGACTCTTTGAACGAAAGTGTAGTGAACTGAAGTGTGAGCGAGACACCTGGTCTCAGAAGCTACGCACGGTTCTGCCCTGCGAGGCAGTGGATGTTGTTGCGCGACTCAGTGAGCAGCACGCGAACAACTATGAAGTTATTAAAGCAGAGTTAATCAGGAGATTTGTAAACTCTGTTAGCAAAAAGGAAGAAAGACTCAGACCAAGATCTGAAAGCGAGGCACGTCGCAAAGCGCCAGAAATTGAGGCGCGTCATGAAGTGCTAGAAACAGAGATCGCGCCAGAAAATGGCCCGCATATTCTTGAATGCATCAATGTAGAGCATGCAGAGAAAGAGGCCTTGGCCGGTCTGGAGGTAGGGATGATGCCGAAAGACGCTCCTTGCGTGGATGAGGAAGGTGCCAGCAGCCCTAATGGGCCCAGTAAGATGCTGGAAACCTCATTTGTGCCTCAAGAGGACCTTTCGACATTGTCAAACTTAGGCATGGTTAGTGCAGGGGCTGATGAGAGCCAGAGCGCTACACTTCAGCAGTGCAGCGATAATACCGAGCTGGTTTGCAAACATCGCAGAAAAAGGAGGAAGCGGAGGCGTTCGTCACTGCGCAAGCCTAGGTCGGGCCCCACTCAGTCACAAGAAAGACGAGAGGGTAGGCCATTAATCCGTTCCAGGAAACGTCAATGGTGGCGTTCCGAGAGGTACAAGCGGCGAGCCAGGTGTAGAGGGGGGAAACGAGGTGCGTTACCCCAACGAAAAGCGCGGTTGCGTTTGACGACTTCGGGAAAGCGGCCTTGCCCGGTGGATCAAAGTCGAAAGCACAGAGTGGCTAAATACCGCGTAGGGGAGAACACAAAAGAAAAACGGAACAGGTTTTACCCCTGCTCCTTGCGTCCCTTTCAAATTCCTGAGGGGAACAGGCCAAAGTGGAAAATGAGGCGTGACGGCAGTGCACTGCTTAGAGTTTGTGCATTTTGTAGCCTCTGGCGTGCTCGACAGCCGCCGGGACCGCGACCCCATCGTGTGCGATTAAAAGCACAATGAGAAGAGGGTTCACGTTCAGTATGAGTAACTTTTGCACAGGCATGTTAAATATTGTTACTCAGTGTTGCATTGGAGATGCAAATTAGAGTCATTTTAATTGTGTATAGGTTACAAAATTTGATGTAAAATTTGCCGAAAGAAAACCGCCGACCTAGAAGAGCTTTAATCATTTCTACGAATATACAAAAAAAACTGAACAAAATGTTTCATTTTTTTTTTGTTTCAAAGGTTTAGTCTCATATTGCGTGCTTTCACTGTCATGTGGATGTGGCGTGAATGAGCAATTGAGGAAGAGTTATAATAAACCGAACGATTTCGTAAAATGATAGAGTTTGGCGCAACACAGAGGAGCTGTCATTGCGCGCTATGAGAATTGAGAACCATTGGTGCATGGTTTCAGCATAAAACCTATACAATTGTTGTGAGGTGCTTTTGATGAGTGTCGCACCTAGGATTACTTTTGTGTTGTTCACTGTGTGTTACAACGTAATGTAAGAATAAGTCGTTAGACCAACTGCGAAGGATTAAGCGTTTTGATTAGTAGTGCCGTGTTTCTTGCAACGCTGTAGGAATGAGAGTAGTAATTAAAAAGCTCAGGAGAGCTCAGTGTCTTTTTTTCTCTCAGAAGCGTTTGCATAAGCTGGAAACTTTAACCAAATGAGCCTTTTAAAAAGCAATGTTTTGTTGGCTATATTTTGAAGAGCGATTGGTCAAGTGATCATATGAGCGAAACAGTAAGCTTTTTTTAATTCTGCGCAAATTAAGAGTATTTTGGCCACAGTGTAGGCCAAAGATTCAGAAAAGCTAGATAGCTTTATGTCTCAGTGGTAGACAATTATGGGCGGCCGAAAACAAAGACGGACGTTCGGACAAAATTAGCGCTCACTGAATCCGAGTTCCTGACTGATGCTCTCAGCGGGACAGAACCGATGAAAGTAGTCAGTGATTAAAAGGAGGAAGCAGCCTTAAGTGAAGAGGCAATACTGATCGTCATCCGGTTTTGAAAGCTTTTGTTGACTACCGAGAATTAATGGTTCGGTGTTATGTGAGAGATCGAGGCCTAGGTGCTGTTCTATGTCAGGACGACAGTGGTAACAAGCAAAGCTGCGCTTTACTTAAGCCAGAATTTGGGCTCTCATGAGATAACATACTGCGCTTCAGGAAATGAATGCACTTGCCTTGTGTAGGCTATTGATCAGTTGCAGCGTTATCTCGGAGGTGCTAAATTTAAAGTAGATACAGACCATTGTCCCCTTGGCTGCAAACCGTGACATCAAAGAACAGTCGCCTTGTGAGGCGAAGCTTGATTCTTCAAAAATATCATTTTGACATTAGGTAAAAAAAGGGCAAATTGGATGGAAACGCTGACGCGCTCAGCCGCTCTTTCTAAGCCATTCTGGGGTGCTCTTGATGTTTCAAAATTGATATTTTAGTTTTTTTGTGCATCTTATTATGTAAATTTGTAAGGTAGCACGTCTGCTTTCTCTGATCAACTGAGTCCTGAGAGTTTAGAGTGTGAGCTTTTGTTAAAGCTAGTGAAGAAAATTGGTTTGCCATCCCTCTTTTGGCTTGGTTTGTTCGAAGGGGGCTGAGTGCTTGCTTGTGCATGTGGTCGAGTTTCAGAAACGGTGTCGAAGATTCGGCAATCACCCGGACCATGCCACAAGCGAAGGCCAGTTCCTGGCATTCAACTACCGACCCTTTCGTTGTCCCTGCGAGCAGCAGTGTTGACTGCTGCCCTCCGTGACTCATCTGGCGAGGGGGAAGCTGTTATGACCGTCGTCAGCAGGCGCCATGCTGTCGCTGAGAAGCGTAGCCGGGCAGCGTTCCCACGCCTCGAACCCCGGCTTTCTTGGAACCAGCGTCGAGAGCTGATGGGGGAGCGGCGCTCTTATAATCCTCAAACAAGTAGCCGACTGGCTGGCTGCCTATGCCCGCCAGGTATTGTCCCTGCTAGCCGGCGGATGAGACGTCGTGTCGCCACGAAGCTGTAAGTCGTTCCAGAGAGGACAACAAAGACAGCGTCTTCCTTTGAAGAAATGGCGACCGCCGCCACAAAGTGCCCTGCTAATTGAGCGGACAGATTGGCGGACCGTTTGATGTCTGCTGTCCGAAGCTTGGGACCCCTCGACCAGTAACACACACGACGAGCAAGAGCCCCTCTGGCGCCACCTTTCAGTGCAGTGATCTTGACTCAAAATTGGATGCTCACGTGCGCCGTGCATGCTCGTACCCCTCACCTGTTGTGTGTGTGTGTGATTGGTGTTCCACTGAAGAAGGAGGAGCCCGACAGGGCTTATAACGGCGCCGCAGAATGCGGGACGTCGCTCTGAACCAAGTAAAGGTTCAACCACCACGTTCATAGTTTGTAAAGGCTCTGAACCAAGTAAAGGTTCAACCACCACGTTCGTAGTTTGTGAAGGCTCTGAACCAAGTGAAGGTTCAACCACCACGTTCGTAGTTTGTGAAGGCTCTGAACTGTGTAGCGTTTCAACCACCACGTTCGTGGTTTGTGAACTCTTAACCTCATGCTGTAAATATTTGTAAATAGTGCCATAAACCTGTTTGTTTTTCGTATCCCCATCTTGTAAGCGGTCGTTTCCTCAACCCGAAGCTACACCACGCTACCACAAGAGACCGGGTTTTGTTTTCGTATCCTCCAGCGACTTTCCTTCCGACTCGCAACAACTGGTTGACAGAGGTGGGATACGACTCAGCACACCGAGCCACAACAGTGCTTGAATTTCAGCTACTGCTTCCTTACGAGAGCATCGCCTACGTTCAGCTATTTCGAGAATCTACAATTCACGAGCCATTGCAGGACAGTTTGAAAAGTCTGCAGCATGAGCTCCCTCACATAAGCAGCACTTTTTATTGTTACCTCGACACTTTTTACAATCGTGCTCTTCTCCACATACTCTGCATCTTACAGCAGACCTTCAACCTTTTATGGTGTGTCCATAACGCCAGCACTTGACGCATTCAAGCGGACGAGGGGAGAGAGGGTCGACTCAGTAAATGATAGGCCATGCCTTAATTTCTGATGGTCGGACTGCTCCCGCGAACGTCACTATGACGAACTTGGTTAGTATATTCTTCTTGTCAGCAACACGTGCACACGGAAAAATTGAAATAACACCTGCTGGCGAAAACAATTCTAGAATTTCAGTTGGTGTCATGTTGACATAAACACCATGAACTAGACTTCTGGAACATGCTAATTGAGGTGGAATAAACGCGCTCACCGGATTAGATGCGAACATCTTGCACTTTAGGAGATCTTGTACGCAGGACTGTTCAGGTAAAAGCAGAGTATACCCCCTTTGCCGAACTGGTGGACCTCCATGATGGTCTGGAAGTGGGCCGTTGCCGACCGCAGTTCTGTTTGTATCACCTACGGGTTTTCATCCGAATGATGCCCTCATTGGTAGGAACTAGTGCCACAGGAACTGACTATATGCCGTTGCGCAAGAAAACATACACTGACAGCTCCTGTGGAAGAATGGATGCAGACCAGAGGAAAGTCCCTGGTTCCGGCGACGAATAGAGCATTCTGTCAGGTCTTAACTGCGCAAAAAGAGCTTCTCGACCAACTATTGCACTCTAAAAACTAGGAAAGCCCTATAAAATAAAGCACTACTCAACCCTTCGCCAAGACCTCAAAACGAGAACCGGGAGAAATCCCTTCAAGACTCACGGTGCATTCGATCCAAGCGTTCGAGCACTTCGTTGTTCCTCCTCTTCTTTCCTCTTAGAGATCATAGTGGCCTAAATCTTCTCACGTTTTCTTTCTCGCCCGCGTCTCAAGCTCTTAGCATGAGCTGCGCGAGCGGCGAGGTAAAGACTATGATCATGATGAGCGACGATGATGCCGTGAAAATTTCAAGCAAAGCACTTCGCGAGACTGTGGCTGAAAATAGCCGCGGCATGACGCCGCAACAAACGAGCACGCCAGTTTCCACAGAGAGTGGCCATGGGACCATCGATATTTCTAAACGCTCCAAGTATTTCGCAAGTAGTGAGGTAGTGGGCAAGCACCGTTAATAATCTAAGTTCAAAGGAATGACAGCTTGCCGTGACAGTTATGCAGCAGGCCTCATGCATTAGGCACACCTGACGCACGCGTTTAGCCGTCATTCCTGGTGAAGGGCAGCAAAGTGCTTACTAACGCAAAAAACGTGGCCGCTTTCGGGAAGGTTTTTTCATTTATTCATGATGGCATCGTGGAAGATTGTCGCCCTGCGATATTTTAAGCATTCCGCTCGAAGCACGCACTAACTCGCCGGCCATGGGCGCTTGTGCCACCAAAGCTATCAAAGCAATTATGCGCTGCTGTCTGCTACGGCTCTCAACGTTGCGTGCCTGCCACACCACAAGTGGTGCTGCGCGCGCCTTTTAAGGCACCCGTTATACGTCCCACACGGAGTGTATATGAAAAGACATCGTCGAGGTAACAAAAGCATGTTCACTCCTTGAACTCTTGTAGCAGAGAGTCCATCATACGCTGGAACGTTGCTGGGGCTTGGCATAACCCAACCGACATAACCTTTAACTGGTATAGGCAATTAGAAGTAACAAGTGCAGTCTTTTCTTGGTCTTTTTCGCCCACAGCAATCAGTCATTTGCCACAACGTAGATCAATTGAAAACATATTGTGCGCCCTAGAGACAATCTAGAACTTCATTATAGCGGAGAAAAAGGTAAACGTCAATTTTAGTAATCTGATTAAGATGGTGGTAATGAACGTAGAAGCGCCACGTGTCATCTTTCTATTTAACTGGTACAACGGGAGATGCCCACGGGCAAGAGGAAGGTTCAATTATCGCTTTGCCTCGCATAATCTTTACTCTTTGCTAAATTACTTTACGCTTGGTGGCATACACCCGGTTATGTCGACACTGGAAAGGAATACAATCACCGTTGTCAACGCGGTGCCTTATTAAGGAAGTACTGCCGAGTGGACAGCTGTCAATGTGGAGTATGTATTGGTATGAAGCCAGAAGGTGGCATAACCCAGCTTATTGCTCATGTTTCAGGTCCGGGGTAATCATGGATGGGTAAAGCCTTATTGATGCATATGGGATCCAGCGGTTGACATGGCAGATAGGAGAATATGCCTGCAGCAAAACTGGTGATGTGGTGGTCTCTTAAAGGTCACAGCGTGTCGAAAGCGATTTTTGGAGGTAGTACTTGCTTCGTAAAACCGAAATTGATAGCAGATAGGTAAGTTCACTTGTGGGCCATGGTTAGAACACTTGAAATAGATGTCACAATATAAACATCGTAAAGTACGGGAGAGTTTGTAGCCAATTTAATGAATGTGAGGCGTTTAGGTAGCACCCGGATGAAATTATTGATACAGAGGCCTTTTTAGAGGTTGGGGCGAGGATATGAAATAAGAGGAAATTCTAGTCAGAGATTGCCGGTGATGTGGGCAATTTTCGAGCACCGCACACAAAACGGTAACGTGGTGGCTGCCAATGCTAACATGAGCGGTACGCGTTCCAGTGACGGCCACAGTTCCATGATTGGTGACACGGAGGGCTTTGTTGCAGCAGGAATAATAACTTTTTGAGTAGGTGGTACTGATGAGCACTCATTATAGAGACTTGAGCACTAATATCGACTAACGCCTTAAAAAAAGACTGTCCAAATACTCTTCAAAGAAGTTTTTCTTACTAGGGAGCGTCAACAGAGGATTTGGGCCAGTCTCGCAATCCATGCAGCATCATCTCCAAGGCCTGTATGATCAAGTGTTCCGTCCGAAAGGATTCATAGTTGATCGGCGTTGGCTAGTGGCGTTGTTGGATCGATAGGAAACGGCGGCGCTAAGGGGACGATGAACGAGGGCAAGAGCCAGTGCTATGTATGTCGGAAAAGGTTGCGCGCGAATGGGCAAACACCGATAAAGGTCTGCGTACGGGTGAAGAGATTTTGAAAGTAGGCTCCTATACGGAGCGTCCAAGTGCTGCGGGAGTAACGGAAGACATGGCCAACTCAGTATCAGCGGAAGCAGATTGGTTTGTCGTCTGAGGTTCTCCAATGTATCGGATTGCGGAACCTGGGGAGAATTTGTGGGTCATGGTGTGGTTAATTTGTTGGCATCGATCTGGAGTCGGATCGGGAGATCGAGTAGGTGACAGGAAAACAGAAGCTTGCGATTCCTTGCGCACGGCTGCTTGAATGACTGGGACCACCAAGGGTGTTTGGACTATGCCATGGCTGTATGAAAGAACATGAAACGGCGCTGGACTTGCCGCCTTGAGCCGCCGTCAAACGATACGTGTCACGTTCTCCAGCAAGGGTGGTCTGACAGCGAAATCAGTGCAGGTTGACATGAGAGCCGTGTTTGGTAACCGCGAAAATTGGGGTGGAACACGTAGGCTTCTGGTCATTTCAAAGCGGCGGCATTTTTTATTGATGAGATCGACAGTCGTGACGTTAGCGTATAGACGCACGTTTTAAGCGTTGTTCGCGATGCCATTGACTATCTGACCCACTTTGTAATTCTCTGTTATTTGCTCATCCGCTTTCCGGCACTACGCAAGCTCCTCCTGTATGCTATAGACATACGACTTGGTTGAGGAGTGGACACGGGTGGTGAGTTCTTTTTGCAAGGCCATTCTGCAATCAAACTGGTCCGCCAAAATGTCGCATAGTCGCTTTTTCGAAGACTTCCCAGCTAATAAGCTTGGTCCCACGAACGTCGAACCGTACAAGCCGAGTGCCGTTCAAGTAAGAGATTACGTTGGCGAGCATCATGGTTAATCGGTAAGTTTGGCTAACACGTTCGTACATGCGGAGCCCGTATTCGATGTCAAGGCCATGTTGGGCAGAGATTATACCAGAGTCATGGGGACGGGCCAACCTAAGGTGTGTAGTGGCTGGCAACTCGGGGGCCGACGGTGACGGGTTGTTGCAATTTCAGGCTATAGCTGGAGGCCACTGCGACGCCTCGTGTTAAGGAGAAGGAACGATCCACTTCCACTAATTATGTTACGAGAGAATGAAGACACTGGGTTGACGAGGCTGTGGGTGAGCTATATTTCAAACTAGCAGTTGCGGTGTGGTAGGCTAACTCTACAGCGGCGGAGGAAAGACAACCCCTTTTTCGTCTTCATCGAATACACATGTAATAATACACAGTGCTAGGCCGGGGTGTCAGCAATCTTCTTTATTTCTAACCTCTCCTTCCTCTTCGTCTCCCTCTAACCCTGCCTCACGTCCACGTACACTCCCCCTCTTTGAAGACTCATCCCTCCTGGGGTGATACTTGAAAACGTTTCCAATGGTCGCAAACTCCAGCACACCATCATCGTTGATGTAACCGACCCTTTTGAGAACGCCATGTTGCACTGCGATCTGCACCACGCGATAAGGTCCCATGTACACCTGCTTTGTGCCGTGAAGGCCTTTTCTGACAAGCACCAGATCGTTCAGTTGTATCTGAGGTATCCGCGTGTTGTGGCGACGGTCAAAGTTTTTCTTCATACTTTCCCGGTATTGCTGGTAGGCTTCCGAAGATTTTCGTTTTTCGCACAATTGCAGGCGGTCTGCAATGCAAAGTTCTTGATCAGCAGGAAGCACAGGTACCTTTCCGAAAGCTGCAAAATATGGACTACAGCCGAAGCTCGCAGTGTGCGACCGATTGTGATGAGCGACAGCTGCCTCCAAGCAGCACTTCCATCCACCCTGAAAACCTGGATACATTGAAATGAACTGCTTCCAAGCCCGAATGATCCTTTCAGCCCTGCCATTTCCTGCAGGATGGTACGGAGCGCAGCGTCGCAATACAACTCCTCGTTCCTTCGCCCAATCTTGCAAACGCTGACTGAGAAACGCTGGCCCATTGTCTGATATTACTGTTTTCGTATTCTTGAACATCTCCCGACTCAAAAGAGCAATCACACTATTTGCATCTTCCCTTCCCAGCCGTGCAGCCACTATTCTTGTGCACTGGTCTATTGCCACTAGGAAAGACTGTGTTCTTCTTACTCCTGCAGCCTTCTTCTTGAGCTCTGCGAAATCCAGATTAATGACTTCAAATGGTACGTCGGAATGTCGAGGCAAAACCATCTTGTCTGCTCTATGAAGGTACTTCGCTTTGTGAACTTGACATTTTCGACAAGACTGAGCATACCTTTGAACGTCCTCTTTCATGAGTTTCCCCTGGAAACGCTGACGAATCTTGTGATATGTCCTCCAAAAGCCATCATGTCCACCTGAGTGTGGGGAGTCGTGATAAAGCTCCAAAATTGGAGGCACCATTGTTTCTGGGACTGTGAACTTTCCGTTATGGAACTTAAGTTCTTCAGTTCCCTCCCACAACAATGTTGCGTTGACATTTTTATGATCAGGAACTACCGCAAGTCTTGAAAGCGCATCTGCGTCCTTGAAGTTTTCTCCAGGCCTGTGGTGGACCATGAAAGTAAACTGCTGGAGTTCACTCACCCACCTAGCAATTTTTTCCTCGAGGCTCGGCGAGGTTAAGTATATACGTTAAGGCTTGGTGATCCGTAAAGAGCTTGAAGCTCCTGCCATCCGGGTAAGGTCTAAACTAGCGTACGGCCATTAGGACGGCCAAGGCTTCCTTCTCTGTAGTCGTGTAGTTCAGTTGAGTTTTCGAAAACGTGTACGAATAGTACCCAACGACCCTCTGTTGATGGCTCCGTAGAGAGTCGGTATCTCTCTGGTAAAGCACTGCGCCTGTGCCATAATAAGAAGCATCGGTGTTCAGTTCAAAGGGCAACTTGAAGTCTGGAAGAGTCAGGACCGGATCCGATGAAATGATAGTCACAAGGCTGTGATAAACAGATTCACACTCTGCTGTCCACTGAAATGGCACATTCTTCTTTGTCATTTCTGTAAGGCATTTGGTTTTGGTTGCATAATCTCTAATGAATGGCCGGAAATGCCCTGCAAGACCCAAAAATACCCGCAAAGAGTGCACGTCATATGGCTTCTGCAATTTTGCGATTTGTTCAACTGATTCCTGTTTTGTTGTCTTGGTTTCGCCGTCAAATACTCTTCCAAGAAACACCACTTTACTTTGGAAAAACTCACTGTTCTTGTCATTGATTTTGAGCTCGGCGTCACAAAGTGCTTGAAGTACACTAGCCAGATGGTTTGAGTGCTCTTCCTCGCTGCAGGAGTAAACTATTATATCGTCTACGTAGACGTTAGAAAAACTTCCCGATAAACGGTCGCAAGACGTCGTTCATCATTTTCTGGAACCAAGCGGGTGAGTTCTTCCATCCAAATGGAAGTCAGTTATACTCATAGATGTGAAAGGGCGTGATGAAGGCAGAATATTTCTTGCACTTTTCAGAAATTGGAACTTGCCAAAATCCTTTACATAGGTCAATGCGCGAGAAAACTCTGCAGCCACCCGTGTCATCTATGATAGAGTCTATACGTGGCATAGGAAACGGAAAAAGCTCAGTCTGCTTATTAATTTGTCTGTAGTCCGCGCAGAGTCGAAGACTTTCATCTTCCTTTGGTGCAATGGTGATGGGTGAAGCGAACGTAGACGTGGATGAACGGATAATCTGCGCATCCAACATCTTTTGAATCTCGTTCTGAAGCCACACTTTCTTCTCTCGTGGCATGTTATAGGGCTTTTTTCTTACCACCGTCGTATCCCTGAGCTGGAATGGAACCTCAAACTTCGTAGTTGCTGTAGGATATCCTTTCAGGCACAGCAATTCCCGGTAAAACGTCCTAACATCTTCACCTGACGATGGTTTCCGCGAAGTTCTTGAAGGCGAAACTGCAGCGTTGACAGCGCGGTGCTTTTCTTCTGTGGTAATTTTGCCTGTCCAGTAGATATTAAGGCGAAGTGCACTGATGACTGGACGTGAAAGCAGTAGTTCATATCGAATTCCGTCGAGTACCAGTGCTTGCGCCGTGACAGTGTTGCCAAGACACGATATGGTTACACAAGTCCATTTATCGTGGACATCTCGTCTTCCATTGTATCCGTGTACTTCTACTGGTCTTCCCTCTTTTACTTTCGCCCTCTCAACAATATTTGCGTTAATAACCATGACGCTTGCTCCGCTATCAACTAACGAATTCCGTTCCTTTCCATTCACAAAAACAGATATGTACAATAGACTTGTATGAGACAAATAAACAGCTTCTCTTGATGTCATCGGGTGGAAGCCGAGACCCTCTCTATTTAGTTTTTTGTTACGTCATCTAGCTCTTCGCCATGGTCTGAGCCTCCCGGGGCGGTCAAAAAGGATACGGGTGTTGCAGTAGGTTTCCAGCTTGCAAGCGGGCGTCGTTCCTCAGCTCGTGTGGCCCCGGTATTTCTTGCAGCAGGTGTCATGGGTTGACGCTGGGTTCCTAGGTCCTGGAGGTAGAGGTTTCGCATTTCCTGCAGAAGTTCTTCGACCGTCTTGGGTTCTCGCATTTGTATTTGCTTCTGTAGGTTCGGACTTAAACCATGAATGATAAGCGGAACCACAGACGTGTCAGGCAAAGATGAGTCCGCCAGCAGTAGCAAGCGCCTTTTCTCATAAAAATAGCTAAGTGCAGATCCAGACCTGTATTTAAACGTGATTGCTTTGTCCCATAGCAATACCTTGCTCTCGCTGAAGGAGCTCAAAAATCGTGCTTTCCACTCTATCCACGGTTTGTTGCTGTGAGCGTTGCGACGCCATTCGTACCGACTCTTTGCTATGCCCGATAGGAATAGTCGCATGTTTTTCACTTTATCTTCGTCGCTGTGCCAGTAGTTCTCATTGCATGCATACTCGTAAAACATGAGCCAGGACTCGGGACTACTAGACTCTCCGTCAAACATGTCTGGCTTCACGTGTTCGCGACTCGGTCTGCTCAATCTTTCCGTCGCGTTTACAAGCAAGTGCATTAAATCATTTTGCTGCCTACTCTGTTCTTGGTGCAGTTCAGGAAACTTGTTGATCAGCTCGACGGAACTCTCAGGTGAAGCAGCGGTAGCAGGCTTCACGTCGTTTCTTACTGGAGTCAGCACCAAATTCTCATAATCCTGAAGTTTCATGTTGATCCTCACCGTTCTTTTAGCAAGTAAATGTTCCGGAGTGAGCTTCATTTTAGTGCTTATATAGGAAATAAATGCGTCAGTGCTCACTGCTTCCGATAGTGCTAGTTCCTCTTCATCTTGAGGCGTTGCGGTCAAGATACGGATGCCACCATGTTGATTTGCTCCAATGGTAAAGTCCACCCACATCTTGAATGTCCGCACAGAAAGTATACGCGGCTGCACCAATTTGTAATAATACACAGTACTAGGCTGGGGTGTCAGCCATCTTCTTAATTTCTAACCACTCCTTCCTCCTCGTCTCCCTCCAACCCTGCCTCACGTCCACGTACAACACACGTGCATAGTCGCAAATAATTCTAATATGTATGTACGCAGCAATATCTCATAAACAATGCTCATGACCAATAATCAGTCAGTAGTACTCCCGCATTCAGCACTCTCAAACAACGCGAGCATCTCGAGTTTCCGAATTTGGTGTCAGGGTACTTCAAGTCTGTGAAACCACGCAGTTAGGAACTGGCGTGCGTCTTTTCTTTCCTCTATAAAGGTGCGGCGCCAACGTAGTTACAGGGTAGAATTCTGCTGAGCTGGGATCAAGTAAGCATGGGTAAATTTTTCATCTTAAGGAGGTATTTTAGTTTCAAGTCTGTGATGAATTGTAAAGAAAGGTATTCTACGAATTTGTGTTTGCAATGGTCATCGTTAATAGTTTGATGTTAGCTGACCGTAATCACAGAAGCACCTTTATCGCTTGCGGTTCGTACTTTCACCAAGCATGCTTTCTAGTTCAGGTGTAAAGACATTATGACTTTTCTTACAATTATTCATGCATTATTTTTGATTGGTGGAGACATTTTCTTCACGAGCCAACATTTGTCCTGCGGTTCTGTTGTCCTGCTATTCATAGCGGAGGTGAAACATCTTGGTCACAAGACAAGTATGTACATCTCTGAGAGGAACTTTCAACCATTTCTGGCAACATTATTTAAAGCCAGAAATAAAGCAATGATTTACGTATTCTGTGCACTAAAGATTCTTATATGTGTAATGACCTGTCGTTATTTTGTAATAAAAAATCTCTTGCATTTATTTTCAAGGTGAATACCTGGGAAGGCTGCAGATATCCGAACGGAACTCCATTTCCAGATGGGAAGGGCTGCAGGGTAAGCTATACTTGGAGCACTAGAAATACGAAATGTTCTTTTTCCACTCTAGACTATTTCTTTTTCCATTATTACCCAACTTATGCATGTTCATATTTGAAACATTTTGCTGAAGTGTAGCGATGCATCTTGCTTCTGTAAGATCGGCCATCTCTACCAAGGTCAACTATGTTCTCTTTAAACGTACTCTTTACTATACAATTCTCACCAAGTGGTTCTCCAATATATCATCCCCACGGTGAGATGTTCAAAGTACAAATGGACGTCTCTGCACATCGACGGCGCTCCCAGGGACGAACAAGTTAGGTGTTGATTGTTTCAACTGCTACAAGAGCGTGGTGGACTGGGAGCTTGCGAGTTATGACTGCTGCAGTTAGCCTGGAAATCCCAGCAGATGCCATGTGAGGTGCGTATTGGGCAATGCTGCAGAAATAGGACGCCATCTTTTGAGTGCAATGTGATCCAAAGTTGCCTTCGCGCGGCTTTAGGACGCTAAAGCAAGACTCGGTTTTATTCATTCATTCATTCACAAAACTTTATCAGAGTCCTGAAGCCCGGTCCTTTCAGACCGAGGCGGCCCGCGTCTACGCCGGCACCGTCAGGTCCAGCCTTGTGGTGTCATCGCGAACCTTCTGAACTGTCCGTAGCTGATCTTGATTAGACGCACTTTGCACCATCTTCTGCCAGTGAAGCCATTGTAATTCGGTGTTGGCGAGAGTCGCGGGACAGCCCACCAGCATGTGTCTGATTCCATTGATGCCGTCGAACGCGTCCCACTCATCTTGAATTTCACTCTCAGTGTGAGTTTTATTTATAAAATACGGAGTAGGGTAAGTTCCGGTTTACAGTAAACGTAGCGCGGCTGCCTAAGCCCTCTTCAACTTTACATTTGGCAGTAGGAATCGTGTACGCCTGAAGTAATAATATTTTGTGATGTCTATGCATGTAATTAACTAATCTTTATGATCCCCAGAACGGTAGGGGGCGTCGAGTCGGGTATTACCGGCAAGACAAGCGAGTCCTTGTCCCAGGTCATTTTTCACCTCACTGAGGTTGACGTGAGTCTCGACCACTTGTGCCATGTGCGCAGAAAACCATCAAATTTCAGTATCGATCGCATTTTATTTATTTATAAATGTAACCACAGTCCCAATGGCATAGCCCTTGTCAAAGCTCCTAATCGCTGTTTTGGAGTCACTATAACTGTATGAACGTTTTTTTGTTTATGTTAGCTGAAGCAATCGTGGCTTGCTTCGCCACCGTAGAGTCGTTAGTGAGTGTAGTCAGGACGTCCCTTGCCTCTCCCTGGCTGTCAACCACCACAGCCGTGTAGGCCTCTTTGCTTTTCACCCGGGCTGCGTCTACGATGGCCACCTGTTGTCCTACCTGTTCAATTTCTTTCAATAAAGCTTTCACTCTCGCTTTTCACTTGCTAACATTGTGTTCAGAATGCATGTTTCTCATCAGGGGAGTGCTTCTGATCACGCCTCTCAGCTCCGCGTTAAGTTCGACATCGACCTTCTTTGGGTTCTTCGATCTATTATGGACTGACTTGATTACTTTGAGCATCAGCATACACGCACATGTCCTCGTTAGTATTTGTTGTTACGCTATCTGTAGCACTTCGGCCATTTTTTCCTTGGTATTGTCATTTCATTCAAGAAATTAAATGGCTCGCTTAGCACTGCAATTGTGGTGCCATCACCGATGAACTGGCGTTTGACCAAACTGTTGCAGGCATCACGGACCCACATCTACAGACAAATATTTCTAGAATAGGAACTCATTTAGCGATGCAGAAGACACTGCATCTCGCGAAAATAAAATCGCAGATCCCACGTACAGTGGGAGTGGACGATATGCGATGCATGATTGAGGAAAGTTGATATGTCACTTTAAGATCAGCACAACGTTACAAGGTGGCAGTAAATTATGCCGTAAGTGAATTTTGTGTCATATCAATGTTTGGATGTCTCGTTTACCTTTGTCATCTATTCAAGTCTTGTGATACCAAATTTATACCTTATGTGAAGCTACTTCATTATCCATTGACGTCACGTAACACCAAATTTGATATATATGGAGCTAGCGAAATAGCCACGAGTGCATCATGAAGGTCCAAATATACTCTAACGTAACGTTGACGCGCGCGCATGCTGGGCACAGCGACGCTACGTTAGCAAAACTCGAGAAGTCTATGGTCTGACGCCAGGCACGACAGGCGTGACCAGCGTCCATCGCCGCAGCCCGATGGCAACCGGCGCAAAATGCGACAAGCTGCAATTTGCGCTGACCCGTTACCCAGACTGCATTGACGGACTCACGGATGGCTGCACCGACGGATGGACGCATGGACGGGTGCAGGGGCGGATGCATGGACGAACGCAAGGACGGACGCACAGATGGTCGTGCGGACGCACGAACAGACGCACGCACGGACGGGTGAATGAACGCATGGATGGTCACACAGACGGACACATGGACAGATGGAAGCAAGAACGAATGGACGGACGGATAGCACTGTGTCTCCCTTTTTTCGTGACGGAAGGACGCCGGACGCGCTCGAACGCTCATGCGTCAAGAAACGCAGCATGGCGTACGCCTGCGATTGTATGGCAGGACCGGCGCCTGGCGTGGCAACGCCAGCGTGACGCGACAAAACAAACTCTGGCGCGCACGCGCGCCGCGTCACGTTTAAATGTAATGGCACCTTGACTGTGGCATGTAGTCATGTTCTCGTAAGTCACGCATCTCATGATTATCATGTTTGCACCAGTCTAATACCTTCATCATCAAATGATGTCATGTAATACCAACTTTGGCATATGTGAAGTTGGCGAAACGGCCGCGAGTGCATCATGAGTGTGGCATATAGTCATGTTGGTACTACCCACGCCTGTCGTGATTATCATGTTTGGATGGGTCATTTGTCGTTCGTTCGCACCACGTAATACCTAATTTGGTACATGTGAAGCTAGGGAAATGGTCACGAGCGCATCATGAGCGTAGCTTGTACTCATGCTCTTAAATGACACGCATCTCATGATAATCATGTTTGCGCCAGTAACATACCTTCGTCATCCATTAACGTACTGTAATACCAAACCTGGTATATCTGACACTAGCAAAACTGTCGCGAGCGTATTATGAGCGTGGCATGTAGTCATGTTGTTGCATGACACGCATAACATACTTTCATGTTACGGTCTGTCGGTTATGTTCACCATGCAATCATGTCATACCATACCAGTTTTGCAACATGTCATGGGAACGAAACTACCGCAAGAGCAGCGGGACATCGAAATCTAAATCTTGACATTCATGACATGCATGTCATGATTTTTATGTTATGACAAGTCAAATATGCTTGTCATACCGTCATGTTACGCCATACCAAATTTGATATCAATAACAATATCTAAATGGCCTGGAGAGCAAAAGGTCGTAGGCGGATAGATAGATAGATAGATAGATAGATAGATAGATAGATAGATAGATAGATAGGTAGATAGATAGATAGATAGATAGATAGATAGATAGATAGATAGATAGATAGATAGATAGATAGATAGATAGATAGATAGATAGGCAGACAGACAGACAGATAGATAGATAGATAGATAGATAGATAGATAGATAGATAGATAGATAGATAGATAGATAGATAGATAGATAGATAGATAGATAGATAGATAGATAGATAGATAGATAGATCCGCTCGAAGTAGCCGAAGTTCGCTAAGAAATGCTTCGCATTTTAAAAAATTGGCGGCATATCCACGGAGTGAATGATGGGTAGTGGGGCGAAGCATCCATCCGTTCATTCGTTCTTGCTTCCGTCCATCCATACGTGCGCCTGTGTGGCGCCCGTGCGTCCATTCGCCCGTCCGTGCGTGCGTCTGTTCGTGCGTCCACACATTCATCTGTGCGTCCGTGCCTGCTTTCGTCCATGCATCTGCTCCTGCGTCCGTCCATGCGTCCATCCGCCCGTGCAGCTATCCGTGCGTCCGTACATGCATCTGTCTGTGTGTCAGTTTCGTCCACCTATTCAACACTCTATGTACCACCATCTCGCATCTTTTCATCATATATTCCTCATATAGAAGCACCACTATCCTAACGGACATTCCAAGGACTAAAAGAGAGGAGGCACACGCACAGTTTCTTACGGCTTGCGCTTCGTGTCTACTTCTCACCTTTAACCACCTAGAGTTCATGGTATATACTAGTTCACTGTATTCATGGCACTGCGGCCCAACTCTCGCTAAACTTTTTATAACCAAGGAGGTTACGCCCAGCGAGTATAACGCAGCAACCCTTTCTTGTCTACTATGCGTCCTTGAACACTAAAAAATTCGCAGCGTGCCCGTTACCTAAAAGCCGAATTCTCCTGTCTCTCCTTCCCTCTTAGCAGCCATTGGCATGTACATTGAGCATTATTTTTTGTTGTTCAACAACGCACAGAAGAAATCTCTCACCGGCACCACCTTGGAGGTCAAAACGTTATACATGTTACACACCACAACGGCTACGAGGAACGAACGGGCGCCGCTATAAGAAGCTTCGGCCCTAAAATAGTGCGTCGACCTTGCATTTCAAGTCGCTATGTTGTCAATCAAGGCTGTCTCGCGCCTCTCAGAATCATACGGTGGTTTCGGGACGTTAAACCCTACATATGAACCTACGCTGTCTCTTCGCATCAGTAAATGCAGCATGGCGGCGTAGCGCGTCTCCTCCGGCAAGTAGGAGGTCATCATGGCAACCTTCCTCCCACTCTTCAGAGCAATCCTTCTTCTCTGGCTGCTTTGCAAGCCCGTGCCGGCCACTCACCGACAGCAAATGCTTCCTCGTCTACTGATGCGCCTGGATCACTTTCATCGGTTTCAACGACGGTTAATCTGGGAGCATGCCTCCTTTGCGGTTCGTCGCAGAAAAAGGCCTACGCTGCCGCTTCACCTTTAAGGACCCGCATTTGTGCGTATTGAGGAAAGAGAGAACATTTGGGAGACGTCTGCCAACTCTCCAGCGGTTCATCTGCGTTAAAATTGAGTTTATCGACGATGACTAACGCTGTCACAGTACTACAAGTGGTTGTTCATCAACAGGGCGTGCCATCAGGGGCACCCGATTTACACCGACGCCTTTGTCGCACTCTACCGCAAGTGAATGTCGCACTCTACCACAACACCCGTATACTAGGAGCTATCCCAGGCTAAGCGACGACCTTATGAAACCCTGAACCTAGTCATGATGTAAGTGCACGTTGTCCTTAACTGATCAGGTACCACGTCACTGTCATTTTCAAATGCCTGTGTCGATTCTGTTGGCATTGCAAGTCGGCTCTTCTGCAGTTGGAGGTGCATACAAGGCGTGAAAATTCTGCGGAATTGTCGTGCTCGTTCTTACGTGGCTCATGCCGACGCTTTATTATACAATCGACCGTAGAGCAGCTACTGTAGTGGATACCTCAGTCATAGGGCTCTGTATCGGCACCTGTTCGATGTCATGCTGTGGGGCACATCATCAGTAATTCTTATTCTTCTAACATGTCTGTGCATGAGACAAAGGTTTCCTTAGTGACATCTTTGCAAAATTCGACTGTCCCGTGAATGTGCAACGTGCGTCGAGCATGTTTCAGCAGACTCTCTTGTTTCGTAGAATGATACTCCACCCCCAGTCACACCTGGGGAGCACTTAAGTAAGTTTTCAGGCTTTACTCATGCATCCACGCTCTCAGATATGCCTGAGAAGTGCGTGAGACAACGGACTCGTCGATACACATTCATCACTAGCTGCTCCGCAGGGGAACGTTTCAAGACAGCATATGGCTCAATGGTAGAAAGCGCTGCGTGTCAGGAGGTCATGATCTTCTCAATTTTATTCTGTGGCCATAGATTCAGCATTCAGAGTATGATGGGCAGTTTTTCCTATTGCATGATGTTAAGACAAAAACAGCTAATGTCAGTTCAATATTGTATAATTATGTTTGCGCGAACATCGTACTCGTTACGCTGTTTATCCAAGATTCTTTAGATTGCACAAATTATATGGATGCATTTGCGATACGCATTAAATCTCACATAACGGCTTTAAAACCACTGCAGATTCATTTCATTCTAGCGCAGATGTTGTGGTATACTGGCTTCACTATGCATTTTATAAAGTAGTAGAATCCCCCTCTCTCTCTCTCTCTCTTTTATTTTAAGGGGGGATAATGTGGTATCATGGTTTCGGTTCAGTCTTGAGAGCCGTTCCCTTGGCCTTCAGGGGCGAGCTACCAATGTGTATAACGCACTGTACATAGTACTAACAAGCTTCCGTGAGCGTCCACCTGGGTCTTGGCTAAGAATCCTCCCTTCTTTTACGACTGACGCTCCTAGCACCAGGCCCTTGTTTTTTGGCAGCGTCACCTGTGACGCCAATACAACACGTTTGTTTCACAGTCGGAACGGTGTGTCGCGTACCCTCAAGGTCCCAGGACGTTTTCTTTTTTTCGTGAACGGCCATCTGCTACCAGTGCGTTTTTTTACACATCACTTGATCTTGCGCAATGCAACGTAATTCATTAACGACATTTCCTTAGCGATCCATTAGGTTTGCACGTCAAAGTCATAGGTCCTAAGACACCTCCTAGCCGACCAACCTCACTGACGAGTGGCATGCCTACCAGTTGAACAACAGATGTCCGTCTCCCGTGTCTACGCGCAGCTTGACGCCACCTATAAAGCATCCGCCTCGCTCACCCGTTCCACGGTCACTGTTTAGGTTTTCGTCTCTGCTACCGGGAAACTAGCCAGCGCAGGCCGATGGAGGCGAGATCGCTGGATCTACTGTTTTTCACCAAAGTATACCTTGACCGCTTTGTATGCTTCAAGATGTACTTGTTGATGACGTATCAACGATGGCGTTGATAGATACCGGTAGAAGTATTACCATGATGAGTTTAGTTTTTAGGCAACGACCTCTCAGATATTTTGTAAGGACACACTTTCACCTTTTGGAAAGAGAGTGGTGCGTTTTACTGCATCCAGTCGGGGTCTGCGCTGTGTCTATCTGTGGCGTCGGTAAAACGATCAAGGTGGAAGTCGCAAACTGGCTTAATCAACTCACGATGGTATCCTTGGCATAGACTGGTTGTGAGAGTTTCGTGTGACTGGTGATTGTGTAGCAGGCACGATTCTGTTGTAGACTCATGCCCAACAGTTTTATTGTGAGAAAGGTAACCTCATTGTAGTTAAAGATGCCCTCCGGTCTGAATGGTCCACGGCCAACGGTAAGTTACCGCTTCGGAAACAAACTCGTGTTCAACTTCACGTGACATTACGATTGAGGCGTTGCCTCTACCTTGTGTGGAGAACATCTTCATACCACCCATCGTTGTATTTCTCGCAAACGAGAAGGCTCATTAAGTGTGCTGAGCAGCTCGCCCGAGTCGACTGTACTACGGGTTTATATGCACCTTGACCTGTTTTAACAGCAAAGCAGTATCAGCCTTGGAGCTTTAAGCGATACTGCAAAGGCTTATACCGATGAAAACTTTCGTTATAAAATCAGATTTTATTTAGGAAAGTCAGCAATTTCATTTTGTCGCAGAAGCGCGGAGTTCTGGTAGCACTACTGTGGAGGCACGCTGAAGCATTTGATTTTGCACATAAGGTGCATAGAGCTGAGATACCGAACACGCGTGCTCGTCAAATCGACACTGACTGCTCATCCTCTCCAATAATTGTTTTACCGCGTTTCCGCGTTGTAGCGCAAGGTTCTTGTTGAACAACTTAGAAGCTAGCCACCAGTGTTACTCAATGATGGTCAAGTGCCTCGTCTGCGTCTCTTTTACCGGTAAAGAAAAAATTGGCAGCATATCCACAGAGTGAATCATGGAGAGTGGGGTGAAGCATTCGTCCGTCCATTCGTTCTTGCTACCGTTCGTCCATGCGTCCGTCTGTGTGACCGTCCATACGTCCATCCGCCCGTCTGTGCGCGCGTCTGTTCGGTCGTCCGTCCTGCGTTCGTCCATGCATCCGATCCTGCGTCCGTTCATGCGTCCATCCATGCATCTGTCTCCGTATCCGTTCGTCCATCCATTTAACACTCCAAGTACCATCATCTCGCATCATTTCATCATATATTCCCCATATAGAAGCACCGCCATCCAGCGGACATTCCAAGGACTAAACGAGAGGTGGCACAAGCACACTTTCTTACGGCTTGCGCTTCGAGTCTACTTCCCACCTCTAACTACCTCGATTTTATGGTATATACTAGTTCACTGTATTTATGGCACGGCGGTCCAACGCTCGCTAAACCTTTCTAAAACCAAGGAGGTTACGCCCGGCGAGCATAACGTAGCAACCTTTTCCTGACAGATAGTGCTCAATGTACATGCCAATAGCTGCTAATGGGAAATGAGAGACAAGAGAATTCGGCTTTTACTTTCTTACGGCTTGCGCTTCGTATGCACTTCCCACCTTTAACCACCTCGAGTTCATGGTATATATTAGTTCATTGGATTCATTGCACTGTGGCTCGACGCTCGCTAAATCTTTCTAAAACTAAGTAGGCTACACCCAGCGAGTATAACCTAGCAACCCTTTCTTGTCAAATAGTGCTCAATGTACATGCCAATGGCTGCTATTGGGAATTGCAACGTGCGCGTCAACTAAAAGCCGAAAGCTTCTGGTTACTGGCATCTCAACTCTGCAACCAAAAAGAACGTGTATTCGCTCCTTCACAATGATGATCTCAACAAATGCGTGCATTCAGCGTCCAATTATTTGCGAAGCATTTTTAGTGAACTTCGGTATCCTTGAGCGTATCTATCTATCTATCTATCTATCTATCTATCCACCTACAACTTTTACCTCTCCTGGCCGTTTTTATTATAGTATCGATACCAAACTTGGTATGGCATAACATGACTGTATGAAGACCATGACATGAAAATCATGACAAGTGTCTCATAAATGTCATGATTTGCATTTCATGGTCCTGCAGCTGTTGCGGTGGTTCACATGGTATGTCGCAAAACTGGTATGGTATGACATGATTGCATAGCGAACACAAGCGACAGACGCTAGCATGAAAATCATGACATGCGTGTCATGTAACATGACTACATGCTACGCTTTTGACGCACTCGCAGCCGTTTCGCTAGCTTCACATGTACGAAACTCTGTATTACGTGACACAAGCGGACGACATAGGTAAATGACACATACAAACATGATACTCACTCCATGCGTGTCATGTGAGAACATGACTTCATGTTACAGTCAAGGCGCCAATACATATCGACTTGACACAGTGCGCGTGCTCGCCGGCGTTCATTTGCTTGCGTAACTCTAGTGCGCGCCACGCTGCGTTGCTTTGACGACTGCGCGTTTCAGTGCGTTCGGCGTCCCTCCGTCACGAAAGGAGGGAGACGCAGTGTTGTCTTGGTAACGCATCAGCGCGAAATGCAGCATGTCGCATTTCCCACCGGTTGCGCTGGTCGCGTCGGTCACGCTTGTTGTCAGACTGTAGTGTGCTCACGTTTTGCTAAAGGAGCGTCGCTGTGCCCGGCGTGCGCGTGCGTCAACGCTACATTGTAGTATGTTGGGTCCTGCATGATGCGCTCACGGCCGTTTTGCTTGCTGCACATATACCAAATTCGGTGTTACATGACTTCAATGAATGTCGAAATATATGACAGGTGCAAGCGTGATAATCCTAACACGCGTGTCATGTAAGGACATGACAACGTACCACACTTTTGACGTGCTCGCGGCTGTTTCGCTAGCCCCACATATATTAAATTTGGTATCACGTGAAGTGAATAGATGACGAAGGTAAACTACAAAACCACATCCAAGCAGTATAATCACGACACAGAAGTTATTTACGGCAACATTTACCTCTGCCTCGTAACGTTGTGCTAATTTTGAAGTGGAATATTAACCTTTCTCATTCGCGCGTCGCATATCATTGATTTCCCCTGTACGTGGGATCTGCCTTTTTTTCCTCCGGGAGACTTGCGATGCTGGTATTGTCATGTAGCATCGTGCCAGTCTTGGCCATCTGCCACCATAAATAAGAAAATCTCGTCGCTCGTGATGCATGAGCCATGAGGTGCAACGATCAGCCTAACCCTTCACCTGGCTCGACGCCGCACCAGCGATCAGTTCTACGCCTGCGTTCAAATAAAAAGTGAGACGATGGGACGGCTTTGTCAACCGCCGTCCCGTCTCCGTGCTCAACAGGCAGTATCCCATGGATCCAGCTGATAAAAAAGAACGGCTTTTGTTAAGCCAGATGTTTGTTTGAATGTTATGTTATTCCGTTCATATTCTGTGTTGCCTGGCACATTTTCAACGCTGTATGAATACTGTCATCATCATCATCAGCCTGACTATGTCCACTGCAGGACAAAGGCCACTCCCATGTTCCGCCAGTTCATCCGGTCTTGTGCTTGCTGCTGTCAATTTATACCCGCAAACTTCTTAATCTCGTCTGTCCACCTAACCTTCTGTCTCCCCCTAACCCGCTTCCCTTCTCTGGGAATCTAGTTAGTTACCCTTAATGACCATCGGTTATCCTGTCTACGTGCTACATACCCGGCCCATGTCCATTTCCTCTTCTTTATTTCAACTATGGTATCGTTAACCCCCGTTTGTCCCCTAATCCACTCTGCTCTCTTCTTGTCTCTTAAGGTTACACCTACCAATTTTCTTTCCATTGCTCGCTGCGTCGTCCTCAATTTAAGCTGAACCCTCTTTGTAAGTCTCCAAGTTTCTGCTCCGTAGCTAAGTACTGGCAAGATACAGCTGTTATATACCTTCCTCTTGAGGGATAGTGGCGATCTACCTGTCATAATTTGAGAGTGCTCGCCGAATGTGCTCCACCCCATTCTTATTCTTCTAGTTACTTCAATCTCGTTGTTAGGCTCTGCGGTTATTACCTGCCCTAAGTAGACATAGTCTTTTACAACTTCAATTGCACTATTACCTATCTCGAAGCGCTGCTCCTTTCCGAGGTTGTTGTACATTACTTTCGTTTTGTGCAGATTAATTTTAACACCCACCTTTCCGCTCTCCTTGTCTAACTCCGTAATCATGAGTTGCAATTCGTCCCCTGAGTTACTCAGCAATGCAATGTTATTGGCGAAGTGCAGGTTACTAAGGTATTCTCCATTAACTCTTATCCCTAACTGTTCCCATTCTAGGCTTCTGAAAACCTTCTGTAAGCATGCAGTAAATAGCATTGGGGAGATTCTGTCCCCCTGCCTTACACCCTTCTTGATTGGTATTCTGTTGTTTTTTTAAGAAGCCCTATGGTAGCCGTTGATCCCCTGAAGATTTCTTCCAGAATGTTTATATATATTTTATCTACGCCCCGATTCCGCAGTGTCTGCATGACGGCTGATATTTCTACTGAATCAAACGCCTTCTCGTAATCTATGAAGGCTATGTATAGTGGTTGGATATACTCTGAGCATTTCTATATTACCTGATTGATAGTATGAATGTGGTCAATTGTTGAGTAGCCTGTTCGAAATCCAGCTTGTTCTTTTGGTTGACTGAATTCTAGTGTTTTCTTCACTCTGTTAGCAATTACCTTTGTAAATAGCTTGTATACTACAGAGAGCAAGCTGATTGGCCTGTAATTCTTCAAGTCCTTGTCATCTCCTTTCTTATGAATTAAGATGATGTTAGCGTTCTTCCAAGACTCTGGTACTTTTCCAGTCAGGAGACACCTCGTAAACAGAGTGGCTAGTTTTTCTAACACAATCTGTCCTCCATCTTTCAGCAGATCTGATGTTACCTGATCCTCACCTGCAGCTTTGCCTCTTTGCATGCTCTTCAAAGCTTTTCTGACTTCTTCTATCATTACTGGTGGGGTGTCATCTGGGTTACTGCTAGTTCTTATAGTATTAAGGTCGTGGTTGTCTCGGCAACTGTACAGATCTCTGTAAAACTCCTCCGCTATTTTAACTATCCTATTTATATTGGTAGTTATTTTGCCTTCATTGTCCCTTAGTGCATACATCCGACTTTTGCCTATCCAAAGTTTCCTCTTCACTTCTTTGACGCTTGCTCCGTTTTTCGGAGCGTGTTCAATTCTCTCCATGTTATACGTTCTTAGATCGAATACTTTACGTCCATTAATCAACTTCGAAAGCTCTGCCAGTTCTATTTTGTCTGTTGTACTTGACACTTTCATGTTTTGACGCTTCCTAATTAGGTTCTTCGTTTCCTGGGAAAACTTGCCAGTGTCCTGTCTAACTACCCTGCCTCCAACTTCCACTGCACACTCCGTAATGATACTCGTCAGATTATCATTCATTGTATCTACGCGAAGGTTGGTTTCCTCATTAAGAGCCGAGTACCTGTTCTGCAGTGACACTCTGAATTCCTGCACTTTCCCTCGCAGTGCTAGCTCATTGATTGGCTTCTTGCGTATCAGTTTCTGTCGTTCCTTCTTCAAGTCTAGGCGAATTAGAGACCGTACCATTCTATGGTCACTGCATCGTACCTTGCCAACCACTTCCACATCCTGCACGATTCCTGGGTGTGCAGTCATTAGAATGTCTATTTCGTTCTTATTTTCGCCATTAGGGCTCCTCTATGTCCACTTGCGGTTTTCTCGTTTTCGGTAGAAGGTATTCAAAATCCGCAAATTATTGCGTTCTGCGAATTCTACTAGTAGCTCTCCTCTGGCGTTTCTAGTGCCGATGCCATAATCTCCTACTGCCTGCTCTCCAGCCTGCTTCTTACCTACCTTTGCATTAAGGTCGCCCATCACTATAGTATAATGTGTTTTTACCTTACTCATTGCCGATTCCACGTCTTCATAGAAGCTTTCAAGTGAAGCGTCATCATGGCTGGATGTAGGCGCGTAAGCCTGTACTTCCTTCATCTTGTATCTTTTATTCAGTTTAATTACAATACCTACCACCCTTTCATTAATGCTATAGTATTTCTCTATGTTGCCAGCTATGTTTCTGTTAATTAGGAGCCCCACTCCCAGTTCTCTTTTGTCTGCCAAGCCCCGATAGCAAAGGACATGCCCATTCTGTAGCACAGTGTATGCCTCAGCTGTCCTCCTAACCTCACTGAGCCCTATTATATCCCATTTAACACCCTCTAGCTCCTCGAATAGTACAGCTAAACTTCCCTCACTAGATAAGGTTCCAGCGTTAAACGTTGCCAAGTTCAGGTTCCAATGGCGGCCTGTCCGGATCCAGAGATTCTTAGCACCCTCTGCTGCGTTGCAGAACTGACCGCCACCATAGTCAGTTGCTTCGCAGCTGCTGGGGACTGAGGGCCGTGCGTTATTTGACGTATGCATGTGGGAGGTAGTGGCCAGATACTGCACCAGGGTGGCCAATCCTTCTCTGGTGAGGGAGTGCATTCCCGGCGGTGGTTACCGGTGAGGCCGCACCCCAGGCCTCTTAAATCAGTTCCATCAACACGCGGATTTTTTTTTCCGGTTGGGAACTGCGCGGCACCGGGATTTTAACGACGGACTTCTTGCATGCGAGGCGGATGCTCTAACCACTACGCCATCGCCGCACCTCCACTACGCCATCGCCGCACCTCCACTACGCCATCGCCGCACCTCGAATAGTCATGCCGGGCCCTAAATCGCAAACTAGTTTGTGTTACAGGGACGATGTGGTTTTTTAACGATCTAACGAGGTCCCATTTTAACATATTGTCGTGGCTAATGGCGAGACAAGAAGACAGAGGACGGCGAAGTGATGAGCGTGGACAGCACCCACAGTTCCTCCGAGGAAGAAGTCAAAGCGGCTGCTCAATTGTTCTGTTAATACAGACCTCGTTTTTTCTTGTCGCACCGTCGTCCTGTATTCTGTTATTTTCACCTAGCGACATTGGTGAAGGTGCTGGACTTCTCCAACTGATGCTTGGGACACCTCCACGCCCTAGCACATCGAGTTTACCACCGCAATCCGTTCCTGCAGTGGATACTCCTGTCCACCGTGTTAGTCGCCGACAGCGAGGCCTTAGTCCCGAGGTGATCCCGCTCGAACTTCTCCAGCAACACACCATGCCGGGAGAAATGGCTACCGGAGGGCCTTCACAGCTTACTGTTGATCAGCCTCTAATTCCTGAGACCTTCCACCGTGTGGTTTATGAAGACGTCGAGGACTGGTTAGCCCACTATGAGCGAGTCGCCAAAGCCGACCGCTGGTCCACTGAACAAAAGCTATCGCGCGTCTATTTTGCTTCGGCAGACAACGCTCGCACTTGTACGAGAACCACGAGTTAACACTGTCTTCGTGGGAGGAATTTCGGGAGCAAATTCTCGGCACATTCGCAGACACCGACCGCCGTGATTCCGCTCTGCAGCTTGTCGAGGCACGCATACAGAAACCAAACGAGAGCGTCTCCATGTTTGTGGAAGACATGACCCGCCTATTTCAGCGGGCTGACCCCGAGATGCTTGAAGGTAAAAAACTCTGACATTTGATGAAGGGCGTCAAAGAAGAGCTGTTTGCCGGTCTCCTATGCAACCCGCCAACAAGCGTAGCGGAATTCGTCAAAGAGGCTACAACAATCGAGCGAGCACTGCAGCAACGGTGCCGACACCAGGACCAACCAAACAAGACATCTCCCAGCCTCTCTGCTTTGAGTGCCGGTAGTTAGTGTTCTCTGCGCGAGCTCATTCGTGAGGTCCTTCGGGAGGAGATCCGAAACCTCCTTGTGACTCCGCAAGAAAATACCATAGCTTGCGTTGCAGACGTTATGCGGCAAGAACTCCACCAGGCATTTTCGTTGCCCTAATCACTCTCAGACCAGCGGTCTGAGAGTGATCATCTGTCTGTTGACCCACTCCAGTGTCGTAAAACTCGTCACCACTGGATTATCGTGACGTCAGCTAAGGGCCTTACAACGAGCCGTGGGCCCCAGCTCCCAATCCGCCACAGCCGTATCCACAGTATAACGTGCCAATGCAAACGGCGCTGATGTGCACTCCGCTGACATCTGCATCTTGGTCGCAAAGTATGCCCATCAGTCGACCATTCGTCCGTAAGACGGACTTGTGGCGCACCGTCGGCCGTCGACCACTTTGCTTTCATTGCGGAGAAGCCGGCCGTACTCTCCGCAATTGCCCGTGCCGTGACCGTAGACATCATAACTTTCTACAAACCTCCTCTTTTCGGTAACCGCCGTGACAGCAGTGCAGGCCCGCAAGCACAGCAACCCGAAGTGCCGTATCGTCGACCACGCTCTCCTTCTCCTGTACCGAACTCACCGCCACAGCACAGTTACTCCGAGGTGGTCCGGGGCAGATCTCCTAGCCCTCGTCGGGGAAACTAGCAGCTGCGACCTTTGGGGGGAAGATTGCCGCCCGTCCAGATGCTATCACACCCCCAACATTTTCTCTACGACGTGATACGACGACTGACACCACGGATCGTACGACGCACGATACCAAGGACGATACGATGTCACCGACATCAACGGAAATCGTAAGCTCCAATCTAGACATTTGTATAGACGGACGCCCAGTAACAGCACTGGTAGATACTGGTGCGGACTTCTCTATTATCAGCCATAAACTCGCCGACTGCCTAAAAAAAGTAAGAACAATATGGACAGGCCCAAACATAAGAACCGCAGGGGGTCAATTGGTGACGCCTACGGGCAAATGTACAGCTCGATTTATTATCAGCAGTTCAGATTTCGTCGCTACTTTTATAGTTTTCATAATTTTACCGGAGTGCTGCAAAGACCTGATCTTGGGCATGGACTTATTGGGTGAACACGGCGACATCAGACATTCCTGAGAGATCGGTTACGTTTTGGACGGCCCCAGAACAAGTTTCGAATGTGCCCTGTACAGGCCAGCGACGTCAGCCTTTGTGCGTCTTCGCAGACGACGTGACCATCCCACCGCGGTCGAGTGCACTCGTGGCTGTGACATGTGACACGTCGAACGATTCTGAAAACATCGCCGAGCAAATTCCAACACTGCTATTCAGCCATGTTTTATCTATCGTAAGAGGCGTCGTAAGCATAAAATGCCGACACACACACGTCCTTGTTACGAACTTCAGCTCTGAACGCTTACATCTAACGAGGGGCATGGCAGTCGCGTACGTGGAAGAGCTCGCCGAGATGACAGACTGCCTAACTCTTGAAAAAGATAATCCAACTGATCTGACCCCCGGACCTATATCTGTTGATATTGGCCCAAGTTTGCTGCCGGCGCAGAAGCAAAGTTTCATGCAGCTTATTAACAAGTTTGAAGATTGTTTCTCTTCAAAGTCCAGGGTCCGTCAAACGCCGCTGACGAAACATCAAATTATAACGGACGACATGACCAGACCCATTAGGCAAAACCCGTACCGGGTAGCTCCACGAGAACGTGAAACCATCGAAAAGCAGGCGCGACAGATGCTTGAATACGACGTTCTTCAGCCGTCAAAAAGCCCTTGGGCTTCGCCGGTTTTATTAGTGAAGAAAAAAGACGGCACCTTACGTTTCTGCGTGAATTGCCCCAAGCTGAATCAGGTGACGAAAAAAGACGTCTACCCACTTCCACGTATCAACGATTCACTCGATGACTCGATGGACTACGGCACGAGTTATTTCTCGTCGATGGATCTAAGAGTGGGTATTGGCAGATAGAAGTCGATGAAAGAGACCGGGAGAAAACAGCTTTTGAGCCACCTGATGGCCTTTTTAATTTAAAGGTACTTCCATTCGGCTTGTGCTCAGCACCGGCAACGTTTCAGCGGCTAATGGATACCGTACTATCACGCCTCAAGTGGCAGACGTGCTTAGTGTATTTAAATGACGTCACCGTATTTTCTGCCAAATTCGACGAACACGTCAGGCGACTGCACTCAGTATTTCTAGCTATCTGTTCCGCCGGACTAAAACTTAACGCGGAAAAGTGCCAGTTCGGCTTCGAAGAGCTTCTGTTCCCGAGACATTTTGTCAGCAGTGAAGGTGTGCGGCCTAACTCTGAAAAAAATAGCTGCCGTTACGAATTTTCCAGCGCCAACTGACAGAAAGGCGGTCAGACGGTTTTTAGGACTGTGTGCTTACTACCAACGCTTCATTGAGAACTTCTCGCGCATTGCCTCACCGTTGATCCGCCTTGCCAGAGAAGACGTCGCATTCGTATGGAATGAAGAGAAGCAAAAATCATTCGACGAGCTGCGGCAAGGCCTTCAGAAGCCACCAGTCCTCGCACACTTTGATGATGACACACCGACAACAGTGCTCACCAACGCTAGCAATGTCGGCTTAGGAGCTGTACTCGTGCAGTGGCAGGATGGCGCCGACCGAGTAATTGCTCACGCGAGCAGAACTCTTTCACGTGCGGAAGAAAATTATTCCACCACGGAAAAAGAGTGCCTTGCGGTGGTGTGGGTGGTTATAAAATTCCGCCCATACCTGTATGGTCATTCTTTTAATGTTGCCAGCGACCATCACTCCCTCTGCTGGCTGACGAATTTAAGAGACCCTTTAGGAAGGTTGGCGCGCTGGAGCCTGAAGCTTCAAGAACTTACCATGACGGTGGTCTACAGATCGGGGAAGCGACATTCAGACGCTGATTGCCTTTCTCGTGTGCCATACGAACCTGCGACGGCAGAAGACGACGATGCAGCCTTTTTCGGAGTTGTAAACACGGCAACTGTCACACAGCTCCAACGAGACGACCTCGAACTAGAAACCATAATACGTTTTTTAGAGTGTCGCGCTTCAGCTGTACCTAGACTGTTTGCGAGAGGGCTTTCGTCATTTTGCTTGCGCAACGACGTCCTGTATAAGATGAACTTCACGCCACACGGAAACGACTACTTACTCGTCGTCCCAACATCTCTAAGGAGCGAAGTATTACAGGCATGGCACGATGAACCAACATCCGGCCACCTGAGTTACACGCGTACGTTGTGCAGAGTGAGGCAGAAATACTACTGGCCAAGACTGACGGCGACCGTTCAACACTATGTTCGGACGTGCCTTGATTGCCAGCGCAGAAAAGTTCCACCCGTCAAGCCAGCAGGCCCCCTCCATCCAATTGACGTGTCTGTGACTCCATTTGCTCAAGCCAGAATAGATCTTTTGGGCCCATTTCCAAACTCATCAGCAGGTCACAGATGAATTATACTAGCCACCAACTACCTCTCTCGTTACGCCGAAACCAAGGCTTTGGAGCGGGGCACGGCAAGTGAAGAAGCCCGATTTTTTTGTAGAGATTGTGGTGCTGAGGAATTATGCTCCATCAGTGGTAATAACTGACAGGGGAACTGCATTCGCAGCCGAACTATTACAGACAAATTTAAGACTTAGTAGCACATCCCACCGGCGATCAACGGCGTATCATCCGCAAGCGAATGGTCTTACGGAGCGTCTCAACAAGACACTAGCGGATATGCTCTCCATGTACGTCGATGTGGAGCATAAAAACTCGGACGAGATCTTGCCGTATGTCACGTTCGCCTATAACACGGCTCATCAAGAAACAACAAGAACAACGCCATTCCGCTTTCTTCATGGTCGTGAAGTCACCACTATGCTGGATGCTATGCTGCCGCACGATTGCGGAGACGCTGAAACGGATGCTGATTACATTACTCAGCTTGCCGAAGGAGCCCGACAACTTGCACGCCTACGTATTATTCGCCATCAGGACTACGATTCAAGGCGGTACAACCTTCGTCACCAACCAGTCTCCTACGAGCCAGGAAAGAAAGTTTGGATAAGGACACTAATTCGGCACCGTGGCCTCTCAGAAAAACTGTTAAGACGGTACTTCGGTCCCTATAAAGTTCTGCGACGTCTCACTGACATAATTATGAGGTTGTTCTTGATACGGCGCACTCTTCAAGGCGTCGAAGGTATGCTCCAAAAGTTGGCACGTGGTACGCATGAAGGCTTATTTCTCCGAATGAACTCATGCGTTCCCAACGAGTACAAACGGCTTTGATTATAAAGCATCGGGACGATGCTTTCTTGAATGGGAGGCTAATGTCACGGCTAAAGGCCGGGCAAGAAGACAGAGGACGACGAAGTGATGAGCGTGGACAGCACCCACGGTTCCTCTGAGGAAGAAGTCTAAGCGGCTGCCCTTTTGTTCTGTTAATACAGACCTCGTTTTTCCTTGTCGCACCGCCGTCCTGTATTCTGTTATTTTCACCTAGCGACAATATGATGTAGTAGCGCAAATTCGATGGGGACACAGGGGACAGAAAAATACGACACTCGCTATTCTCGCAACTAATTTTTGTATCATAAGCAGCACTTGATATATGACCCATATAGCGATGTAGAAAAGAGCTTTGAACATAGAGTCATTGACCAAAAAAGAACCTTTTTTAAGTATTAGTATACATGGCAGATAAGCTTAGACACCTTTAGTTATATAACGAAGACTGCGCTGGGTATAATTAAGAACATAGGCATGGATTTACATGTGCCTGAAACAGAATTTTTAACAAGAAAAGGAAAGACGGTTCATGTTAAACACGAACATCAAGCGAAATAATGAGGCACATAATCATCGCCTAGACCTTGCTTTAAAGGTTTAGAAAAGGCTGCTTTGGCATTGAACAAAAAGTTTTAAAATGTCATTTTAGTGAACAGGAAACCCTAGTTTTGAGACACCATGTGGACAGAGCTGGCGGCAATCGTACCCGCAGGAAGTTGGCGCTGTCAGCAAGTTCAAGCAGTCGAAAAAACTTCTAGAGCTGCAAAGTTTTCTACACCTGTGATCTTATTTTTTCCAC